>JAQLOM010155851.1:0-13034 GCA_030068315.1 Chrysichthys thysi
TGTGTGTGTATGTGTGCGCGCGAGTGTGTGTGGGTGTATTTTAACTAGTGGTTTTAGTTGACCTGGTCCCCTACTGGAGAGAGAGAGAGAAAGTTTTTTTGATACTTTTTTTTGATATGCTATACAATGATCATCATTTAATGATCCACTAAGTAGGATTTTCAGGAATCCATTAGCAGAAATGGAATATAGTATTTATGAATATTACTTCATTAAGAAGGTCCAGGGCACCTTTCTGTGAGAAGTTTGCAAGTTCACGCATGGTTTGAGTGAACAGGGTAGCCTAGCATGTCAAATTCCTGGCCTGAATTATTGTTTCAGTCTGTCAGTCTTCCAGTTATTGTTTTCTGTCTTCTTTATTTCTGTTATGTTATTATTATTATTATTATTATTATTATTATTATTATTATTATTATTATTATTATTTTATTTTATTTATTTATTTTTTACCTTTTTCTGTTCTACTTTAACACTCTTACAGTCTGTCTTGTTAGTGTCTGCCTGATCTGAATGTTTGTTTGTTTTTTCTGTTCCATTTTAATTGGTTTTAAGGGTGACCTGTAAATTAGGTTTTCTTTTTCTTTATCTTTTACTTTCCCCCCTAAGAACCAGTCAATTCCTTTATTTAGACATAGTGCAATTGTGTCACTGCATGTTCCCACAACAGTGTGCGTTAGGTAACAAGTTATCTATGCTATCTGTCAAATACTCCGAAACATATATGCACAAAGACATATACACCCTGACACAAAGATATACACATGTGTGCTCCATAAATCCAGAGCAGGGATGCTATTCTTAGTTACAGCAGAACATTAAGGAAGCTGATGGTGCAGGTAAGTAGTAAAGCCATGAGGACCCAGTGAGACAAAGCTGAGACTGTGTTTTACCTACTGAAATCTACATGTAAGACTGGATTCATTCACTATAATTTCAGATGCATTTTGGAGCTTTTTTTTGTCATGTTTCTTAGGTTTGTATGCACTAAAATTGCACACAATAAAAATAACATCTAAGAATTTTTCACATATTGATCTGGCAATCATGACGGGTAAATATATAGTTAATTAAGAAAATGCTCATATAGGCTAGTGCTTCAAGACAATGAAGCAAAGGGTGTCTTTGGACAAAAAACATTCCCATATTCTCTCTCTCTCTCTCTCTCTCTCTCTCTCTCTCTCAACCATTTCTTCCTCTCTTACTCCTGAATGTACTCTGCCTACATTGAGCTTTTCTAAGCCAATCGGTCCTCTAGCCCAGCAATACAGCTTTGAAACACATCTGTGTGCTGTCAGAGCCTAACAACACCCCATCACTCCGTATACCCATTTCAGCGACAACCTAGACAACCTTCAGCGTGTTACACTTTCTTTGTCTTACTCTCTCTGTCATACACATTCTATTTTTTGTTTGTCTTCTTTATTTATTTGTTTGCTCTGTTTGTTTATTTATTTATTTATTTACTATATTTATTTATTTATTTTTATATTACCTATACCTATATCTTAGTGCAATTAGTGCATAAATCCAGAATCCCCATTAGGATAAACTTCTCTCTCTTCCTTTCTTCCTTCACTCTTATTTTTTCTGCCTACATTAAGTTTTTCTGGGCCAGTCAGTCCTCTACTCCCTCAGTTCTCTCTCTCTCTCTTCCTCCCTCCATCCAGGAGCCACAGACTTAACGAGATGTGTATTGTAATTTATGCCTGTGCATATGGGACGAATAGATCTGCCATTGATGGATGTCTTGCTTGCCGGCACTGACTCTGCTGTGCTCCATAGAGCGTCCCAGTGGACTACAGTGTAATGTCGACATAAAAACACATTGAGTAAACAAGTAAAGCAGTGCTTACACACTGCAGCCATAATGAGGAATTGGTGGAGGCTGAGCTGAGAGGCCCAGATGAGGGAAGCGTGGACACGCTCCATCTATATCCTGCAGGCGCGTTCCCCACAGAAATCAAAAGTCTTGTATCACTGTGATCTCTTTAGGCAAGAATAATGCATCCTTTCAGAGACATAGAAATTATTTCTATAAGAGCTATAAAAAGAAGAAAGGAGTAAGTGTGTAATGAACTAGGAAATAGATGCTTTACTCAAGGTTAAACCTTTAATTTAAAATTTCAATATTTTCCTTATAACTTTATTTTAAATAATAATAATAATAATAATAATAATAATAATAATAATAATAATTAAAAAAAGCCATTTTGCATTGAAATTGGCCAATATTTTGCATGAGTTGTACTGCTGTAGGTACATACTCATGCATTATATGTGTAGTACCAGTTCTGTTTTCATGGAGTCTCTTGTGTACTCTGTCTGGTACAAAATGGGTCACAATATATTTTCAATGCTCAGTGAGACATTAGGTAAATTTTTAAAACTAAAAACAGTTTATGATGAAGCTAATGCTACAAATGTCCAGCTGTTTGTGAAAATGAGATGCCTAAATTAAAATAAGAGTAAGGGCTCTTGGTAATATCTGTGTTGGGAGAGCAATTTTAAAAATGTATTCCAAGTAATTACCCGTTAAAAAAGTCTATTCAGTAACCTAATCCAAGTACCACAAAATTAAAGTAATATAACTGATTACTTATATATGGAGGATGACAGCATTTTCACAGCTGAAAAGGATATACAACTTGCACTATATTATAATGTTGTTACCAGTTTCTGATTTAAAGACAAGATAATGGTGAAATTTCCACCAGTGAATGCATTTTTTTTTCCACCAGAGGCCATTATAATGAACTGGTGACTATAAGGTTAGCTATGGTTTCACTCGAGACCAATGTGGTGATGTGAGACTCATGAAGTGCAATGCGTACACATACACATATGCATGTAGTCTATCGTTCTTTATTTTAAAATATATTTTAGGGATGCATCTACCAATTATGTTGATAATCTGTTGGTTATTTTTCCCTGATTAATCAATTAGCTTTATTTTGTATATATGCAATATATAAAATATATTGTATATAAAAGATTTTTTTTTTATTTGCAGCATTTGAATAAGCAGTGCTACAAAACCTTTTCTTAATTAGACTTAATTAAATAGCAGTTCACTAATTGCAAAATTAGTGACATTTATCAGGTAATCTTTCACAGCATGAGGATATTATCAAGTGCTCATGTCAACAAAATGAGACACTCAGACAAATACAAGGTGACAGTATGTACAGTGTTTGCTGCGTATCACTTTTGTAAATCACTTACTACACTTTTTGCAACTGTGTGTCTGTATTTCAAGTCATGATTTTTTCGAATTTCAAACATACAAATTCAAAATAAATATGAAATAAATATTCGCTGCCTGTTTTGCTTATACTTAATGTTTGTGTTTCCGAGGTGAACCAATTTCAGTATGTCGAATAGACTAAGCAGTTGACTCTTAGTTTTCAATGCCTAAGATTAGTGAATGAACTCTTTTTGGGATCTTTCATATAAATCAAAAGCAGGAGAGAGACTTGACACACAAAACATACATACAATGCTAAGAATATACAATTCAGCACTACTGGATTGGGAAAATAGGCTATTTTCACTTTTAACTAAGTTAACTAAAACAAATAGCTTTAGTACTTGCTGCCTAACAAAACATAACAAAGCTTTTATGGAAGTTTCAAGCAGGAACATCATGCTTCAACTGTTCCTAATACAGTGGAACCTCTGGTCACAAACACCTCTGAAGACGAACAACTCGGTTTCCGACCACAAAATATGCCAAAATTTTGCATCTGGTCAGAACCACATAGTTGAGTGCCGAACAAACACAGCCCCGGCCATTTTCCCCTTCCGTTCATACCCGCCAATGTTTTCCCATTTTCTCATCCCTCTCATGGTGTGAACATGTTCAACGCATTTTTCACTATAATTTTTGCACTATAAGCTTTCATTATGGGCCCCAAGATAGTGAAAAGTGGAAATGGTAGTGAGACTAAGAAGCCGAAGTGTGTAACAGTTGAAATGAAAGAAATAATCGCAAAACATGAGACTCACTACCATGTCCCTCCACCACCATCCACCTATGCTAGGAACTAAGTATCCCCTGCAAAAGTAACATGCATTAAAATCATCTGTTTATTTCATTTAGTTTCACTTTTCTATAATGAAGTTTATTTTAATTTTATTCTATATAAACCCATAATACACTTTAAAAACATGTTTTGAGGGCTGAAACATATTAATTGTATTTACATTCATTTCAGTGGGAAAAATAGATTCGGGTTGTGAAAAAATCAGGTCACAGACAGAGTCTCAGAATGGATCAAGTTTGTGACCAGAGGTTCCACTGTATTCTCAGTATTGTTGCTCATATTGCTCACATGTCTTTGCTCTGCTAATTTAAAAAAAAAAGGGTTTTTTTATTTTTTTTTTTTTTAATTATTTTATTTTAGTATTATATATTGGATGGATAATGAAGTGAGACTTGTTTTTTCATACATCAGTTATATGAATCTGCTCTACTGAGTGTAAATCACCATATAATGGAAGTGCATGCAGAATAGGGTAGGATTTGGAGCATGTGAAAAAGTAAATAGAAATATACAAAGCATGTTACTTTGCAAACAAAACGCACCAAAAACATCTTCTCTTGTAAGCTCTACCAAAGCTGATCTGTGTAATAAATGTCCTGGAAACCACAAAGAACATACAAAGCTTGAAAAAGAAAAAAACAAAAACAAAAGAAGATGAAATAAGATAAAACATGCTTGAAAAATGCTTAGACAAGCATTACTCAAGATGATGACAACATCATAAAGAAAAGAGGGAAAATCACAGGTTATACATAAAATTTTTCATACTACATATACTGTATATTACATGCCAGGAAGACCAATGGCAGCACAGTTAGAAAGCATTCAGGGATTTAAGAACGATGTGTAAGGTCGTAAGCACACTGAAATGTATATAAAGGAATCTAATCTAAATGTAATATGCCTTTACTTAGTGAAATGAACATTAGGAAGTGTTGGTTGAGTTTCAGCTGCTGGCCACTTATAGAAACAGTAGGAAAATATATATTAAAACACAATATTAATCAATTATCACTATTGTGGCTGTAGACCACCAAACACAAAGAATCCCTAGAAAAAGCAAGTCTATCCATTCATCAATCCATCCATCCTCCCATTCATCCATCTATCTGTCCATTCATGCATCCATCCATTCATCCAACCATCCAAATATTAAATCAATAATTATTGAAAAAATATGAAAAAAACATTTTGAAAACAGTTTTTTTTTTCTTCAATATAGAAAAGCTATATTACAAACAGTAAATTCTGCAGCGCATTAAGCACATTATGCCTAGTTTACATTAATTCTAGCATTATTTACCATTTTAACACGTTTATTTGCATTGCTTTCAGCATTATTGTTATCAGCTGAATCTGTTCCTACCCTTGTGTTCTTCTCACAGCAATTATAAGAGGATTAACTACCTACTTAACCCCATATATTTTTCTCTGAATTTTTTTACTGAATGTGGCTTGCAGCCGGTGATGTGTTGAAAATCCATTAGGCTTGGGACAGGCTTAACTCTTTGCGCTAGACTGGAGAAACAAGCAAGATGGGGAGACACCTGTAGTTCATGCAGTGTAATATTAGGAGCACAGCAGAGGATAAATGGTTATTATTTAATTCTTTATCCACTATTTATACGTGATATTCAGAGCTGGACAAAGTACACAACTCCATTACTTGTAAAGTAAAGACACTCCTGATTAGTTAAATTTTTACTTGCATTAAAGTATTAGATTACTTGCTTTTAAAAAAATGCTTATGCATTCAAAAGTTCTTGTTTTCAGTAATGTTTTCAGTGTTTAATGTGTTTATTTTTTATGTCAACATGTTGTGTTGTTTATTTAACAAGATTAAAACATATATCTCATATAACTATTATCCATAAATCCATAAAAATCCATAAAGTCATATAACCAACACGAAGCATAAAAACTACAACTACAACAAGTACGAGCAACCTTGTTTAAAATGTTTTTTCTGGAATGAAACAAATATTTTAATTTCTCAGCATGTTTTCCCAGGTTGGATGGCATTTTTTTTTGTTTGTTTGTTTGTTTGTTTTGTAGGCAGTGATAAAGTTTGTGCATGGTAAACAGAACAGTCATTTAAAATGGTACATATCTTTCTTTATTTAAAAATTTCAAACACAGACCTAGGATATGGTCATGGGTGCTCTGATGAGAAATCATGCTTTTTATTGCACATAGCCTTCATTACCACTGCACGTTATAATTGAAGTGTTCAAAAAATTCAGCAAACAAATGAACTAAACTTGCATGTGGATTTTCATAATTTATTGAGGTTGCTTTTTTTTTCAGTGACTAGCACAGCAAGTGGCTTATTGTATTTCAGAAAACAAAAGAAAATTCATCTCCTGAATTCAGAACTATGATGCAACATGTCAAATAATGGAAACCTTCACAGAAATGTAGAGCAGTCAAAAGTACAGTATATGCCTTGCAAATGTCATGGAGTAACAGTGACAAATTTACAAAAAAAAAAAAAAAGAAGAAGAAAGAAAGAAATAATAAAATAAACAAAAACGATAATACTCAAGTAACTTATAATACTAAGGTCAATGTACTTAATTGCTGTCCACCCAGGTGATATATTTCAGGAATAGTATCAACAGCAAATAGTAACACATGCCTGAAATGTATCATTATGCTTCATATTTTGCTTAATACATTGTATTTTAGAGTGCAGTAATCTGTAGGCAGCTATTTCATTGTGATCACAAGGTCCAGTTTGGAAGATGGCTACCTCTGGTATATTTTGTTTCACTATCATATTGCTGGTGACCATACTCTCACAAGGTTACAATGGTTAGTTTTCTATAATATTAAGGTGTCAACTTATATTTTTTTTAACTTCCCAACCACACCATATATATTAAACTGTAAGGATTAGACATTAAATCTTATACAAACAATAAAAAATATCTTCACTTTATACATTAAAACCATTGGTTCTGATTCTAAAATAATTAATAAGCAAGGACAGACAATGCTGACAAATGATCTTAGAATGAAGAGACAGATTTTATGCAATATATTGATTCTTTGTGCAAACCATTATACTGTAGAAAGAGCCCAGTAATGCAAAACAGGGTGAATGGATGAACCTAATAAAACTATAACTTTAGCATAATCATTCAAGTGTCAGAATTAAATATTTTGTGAGGTATGGATACTATCCAAGTTTGAGGGCCACAACAGTACACTAATGGAATAGAAGGTAATGTCCTTCTGGCAGAAGACTTAGAATATTGGGCACTAGAAAATAAAATACATTTTTCAGGAGATCCAGAACGGTAGAGGCTGTGACCCATGTCAGGATGATTTAAATTTAGACTTCATTTGTTCTCCAATGGACTTATTTCCCCTCCATTCATTTCATTATCTAATTTGGCAGTGGTGGCTAAAATACAGTGCACTTTGAAAGCTCACTGCAGTGCATTTCCTCTCAGCCTGCAATCCCCTCTCTCTCCAACAAATTAATCTGCACTAGAAGAAATAAAAGATGTGGGGGAAGAGAAAAAGGCAGGAAAATTAAATGAAAAGTTGGAGGGATAGAATTAAAAGCAGGATAGCAATTATGATTTTAGCAATGATAATAGTTCAGTGATACCTGTCTACTGTGAAGATAATCTGGATGGCATGGAATGTTCACCAATTGTCAGAGACAAATAGTCAATAATCAGGATTGCATTATTGCCCATATAGCATCATTCTTATTTTATTACTCCTCTTCATCAAGAGGCACCAAGCATGGTCACATAATATGAGCTCATGTTATGCATGTATTCCTATTTTTGCACTTTTAGTTAGGTCATGTATGTGATCCACCCAATGTCTAAGTGTTCATTCCCCGTGATACATTGCTGAAAGTGGAGACAGCATGAGACAGGGAGCCTGGCACCATCACCATATGAGATTTTACTGCAGGAGCAGGAGTATGCACAATGCAACAGCACTGACATTAATTAAATTTCTCTGTGAAAAAGCTAGGTTAGAACACTTGCTTGATTGCTGCAGGGAAAGACCCTTGATGCTGAGCAGAGAATACACCTTCACATGCTTATTTTCAGGAAAGCAGTGGAGAGTTAAGATGCAGGGTAACTTAAGGCCCCTGATGATGCTCACAGGGAAGACTTCTGTTCCCATTTATGCCACTGATTCAGGTTTATTTCACTATTTCACGCTTTAAATAAATTTAACTACACTCCAATCTTTCAAACCTATGAAGTACATCTGTCAGTGTAGTTGTAGTGGAGTCAAAAAAGTGAGCTAGAGTCTCCAGCCCTCTGATGATATTTCCCTAATAGGGGCAAAACAGCAATGGACAGAGTGCAGAAAATATGTAAAATACAAAAATACGAAATGCGTATTTGAAAGCACTCACTTCTAGAAGCCCTGCGCTCTTTTTACTGTTTTCTGTGTACTTTTCAGTTTTCTGCTAGCTTCTGAAATGCTGTCCCGAAGACTGCCTTTTAAATGAGACTGCTGATACTAGTTTAAACCACATGCAAACACTACAAGCATGAAGAAACAAGAAAATAGAGCAAAAACATTGAGTTTTTGGAATGCAACACACCAAAAATACATTAACTTGCTTCTTGCAGCCCTGCACTCCATTCACTGTTTCCTGTGCCCTCGCGCCTCTCAATTTTCTGCTCACTTCGTAACTATAACAGGAAATTACATCAGCGATCAAGGGTTGGTAGCTGATTATATGTGTTGTGCTCTAAAACACCCGCTGCCGTGGCTTGCCAATGGCATAATCTCTCTTTTTAAAGGCAATGTAGCTCATCCAGCACAGATGCAACTGCTTTCTGTAAACCGACAAACAAACAAATGTTCTATCTTTTTTTAATTTAATATGGCAATTTACTTCATATTCAGCACTATCTCATGTAAAAATCCTATAAAATTGAGCCAAACATGAAAAACAACCAAAAGTCACCAAATTGTGACTGCCCCCTTGTCTACCAGGGATGTGCGGTCAGGCCATCGTGAAAGGTAAAAAACAGAAATAATGGTTAATAACAAAATTAATTTGTCCACTTGTCTATACTATAAATTTGCTTTCTGTATGATTCCAATAATTTGGATAATTTTTATTGTCAAAATCCCTAAATTTGTACATTTTCTGTTTAAATACAGGGGAGAAACCCTAGGTGCAGCAGCGACGAGCTGAGCCTCACCTCAGACTGTGCTATCTCTCACATACTGGGTTGATGCATGTAGTTGGCACATGCCTGTTGCTGTCTCTCTGTATGTTGCCAGTATAATGTTTGCAGACATGTTTACGTTACACCCTGACTTTCCACAGTCTGATTAATATCTTGAATGAATGTGTGTGATATATGTAGTCTTCCTGATTGATCATAAAACAGCAGTGAAAAGGCACAAGGTGAGGCAGACAGGACCATGCCACACTGCACGGGGTGCATGTGAGCCCAACTGGTGCTTGTTACTGCTGATCTTCTTCACGGAGGCTCTAGGCATTGATAAGTGGCGTTAGTAATATCAGAAGGTCAAGTGCACTGCAGTGGACCGTTTATTTTTATTTTTTGTTTAGACTGACAGCCAAAATTGAAGATTATATGTCTAAGCTTAGACATTTCTAAAAAATGGACTTTCAGTCAAAACAGGAAGTGATCTATAAAAGGAAATCCTCATTGCTGATAGCTCCCCCAAAAAATGTTCTTGGGGTGCTTCCCTACTTCCGTCTTCAGGAGGGGGCTCTGAAGCAGGTGCAGGCTCACAGAAATTGCTATAAAAGCATCTCAGAATCTCACCAAAGTCTTTTGGGCAAGGAGGTTCCCCGCAAATTTAAGCACTGGTCCCATTAGCCAGTATATGACGCACCCACCCAGATGAGATCGGATGGCCAGGGTTCCACCACACTCTCCCTAAACGGTTGACAGTGGAGCAAAAACACACATGGGTCCTCCTTGACATCATCGTAATGTTCCAGTCACTCCATGTGACATTTCTGGAACAGTATGGTGGGTATGGTCATCATAAATCCATTCTGACTCCAGGGGGCTCCTGCTGTGTCTCAGTTAGGGTAAAGTTTTCCGTCACATGGGCATGGTTTAGGTGGACACATGTGCAGGCTGGAAACAGGCATTGTAAAAACCAAATAGGTTTAATATAAATCAGGGCAGAAGTACAAAAACTGCAGGGAAGGTCAAGATCAAGACAAGTAATGAAATAAACAGGGACTAACAGGAATATTGAAGACTAAGCAATAAACATGGAAACCAGAAATGAAACAAGAGTCAAAGCACAAGCAAAACAAATACAGGAATAAAGCTTGGCAATGGTGCAGATAAACAGCAAACAAAAGCTTTGTGAATTAGATGAACACAGGCAAGTCTACTTATAGTCCTAGTAATTATTCTAAAGGCAGAACACCTGCTTCCGCCCATGTGAAGTGCCGAGTGCAGCGTGAGTCCCCGGGCACATGCCAACAGCAGAGGAGAGGAAAACCCAGAAGCGAAGCGAGTCCTCCAGAATGCACCGCTACTGAGTGAGGACAGGAGTGGATACATGACATGTAGCTCTTCAGTAGCTGTCCAGGTCTTTTTTTTTTAAATGTTGATTTAGTAATTACTACACTTAATTTTAATTTTTTTTACAATGATGTTACAGTTACTTTTAATGTTATTGATTTTAACTCCATTGAAATTCTTTACTTTTTTCTATTTGTAAGATAATGTACAGTGCATTCAGAATGTTTTCAGACCCCTTTCAATTTTTCACCATTCGTAATGTTGCCACCTTATGCTAAAATCATTCAAATAAATCTTTTTCCTCATGAATCTACACTCAGTACCCTATAATGACAGCACAAACATGGAATTATAGAATTCTTTGAAAATTTATTAAAAAAGAAAAACTGAAATATCATGTGTACGTAAGTATTCAGACCTGACACTCAGACACTGACATCTTTGAGACGGTTTAATTGGAATCCAGCTGTGTTAAATGAAATTAATTGAACATGATTTGTAAAGGCACATACCTATTTATAAAAGGCTTCACAACTCACAGTGCATATCAGAGCACAAACTAAGTCATGAGGTCGAAGGAACTGCACGAAGAGCTCAAAAAGGTGCTTCTACAAAGTACTGAGCAAAGGGTCTGAATATTTATGTCCATGTGATATTTCAGTTTTTCTTGTTTAATAAATTTGCAAAAAAGATTATAATTCCATGTTTGTGCTGTCACTATGGGGTACTGAGTGTAGATTCATGAGGAAAAAAAATAATTTGATTGATTTTAGCATAAGGCTACAACATTAAAAATAGTGAAAAAATTGAAAGGGCTCTGAATACTTTCTGAATGCACTGTATGTCTCAAAGTATTTTCCAATGTGAGTTGAAAAAGGTTACCCTTACAAACAAGTTGCCTTTATTGTCATTTCACTCATACTGTATATGGGTTATACAGTACATAATGAAATGAGACAGTGTTCCATACACACATACTACATACACAACAACACAGAATTGCAGAAAGACAGGACTACATAAAGTGCACATGTGCAAACATTACGGACAGTGCAATAAAGAACATTAGAACAGTGTGATATAAAGACAGTGCAGTGCTAACCAATTCTCAGTCCTGGTGAGATTAAGGTACTATAGTGTAGTGAGTTGTGCAAGTCATTAACAATGTAAACAATGACATACTTGTAGAAAGATTGCAGAGGTTGTGGAATGTGTTCATTTGAATGTGTGTGTTGTTAGTCCAGTCCCTGAGTATGATGGTTTGGGGGAAGAAACTGTTGCACATTCTGGCTGTAAGGGCCCAAATGCTTCGGTACCACTTTCCAGATGGCAGGCGGGTGAAGTGTTTGCGTAAGAAGTGTATGGGGTCCTCCAGAATTGGCTTTGTGGATGCAGCATGTGTGATAAATATCTGATGAAGGGATGAGAGACTCTCATCTTCTTAGCTTTTCTCACTACCTGCTGTAGGGTCTTGCAGTTCAATACGGTGCAGTTTCCATACCAAACAGTGATGCAGCTGCTCAGGGTGCTCTTGAGCAACATTGTCTTTAAAAAGAGCAATTACGTCAGGGGGGCATTTTAGAGCACAACACATGTAATCAACTACCAAACCTTGATTGCTGATGTAATTTACTCTTATAGTTATGAAGCAAGCAGAAAATTGATAGGTGCGAGCACACAGCAAAAATGCAGTATTTTTTCTGCACACTTGCCACCAACGTTTTGCTCGTATTTTTTTTTGTTCCTGTGCACTCAATGTGGTTGTATTGCTTGGTTTAAACTACTTTTATCATATAAAAGACACTGATCTTTGGGCCAGTATTTCAGAAGCAAGCAGAAAACTGAAAAGTGCACAGAAAACAGTGAAACGAGTGCAGGACTGCGAGAAGTGAGTGCTTTTAAAGACGCATTGCATTTTCTATGCTCTGGTTGTCGTTGTTTTGCTCGGTTTCCCTGATACTGTGCACTTGTTGTATCTGTTTTACTCAGTTTAATCTCATATCTGCACTCTTGTATTAAAGACAGTGATCTCACGCCATAGTGATGTGCTACAGGGAAGTCATTCCTAAAACTGGAAGGAGCAGCTGATTGACTGTGGGCAAAGGTTTCTCACAGACAGGAGTGGATAATTCAACTGGGGCTTCACTTTCCTTTTCTCATTCTCTATATCCAGATGATAAACAAATAACCTTAACAGCTCACGCTTGCACAGACTGCCACTGATTTTGTCTTGGTTTGTACAACACTCCCTCTATTGCTGTCTCGACTGTACTCCTACGAACTCCCCCTTTTGCCCCTTCAAATAAGAATACTGAAAACACTCTTTGGTGGTGTGATGCAAAATATTTACAGTTCATATAATTTACAGTTCATATCATTTTAGCCCATTTCTCCTTACAGAACAGCTTCAGCTCTGGGATGTTGGTGGGTTTCCTTGCATGAACTGCTCGCGTCAGGTCCTTCCACAACATCTCAATTG
>JAQLOM010155928.1:0-13022 GCA_030068315.1 Chrysichthys thysi
CTTTGAGACCACGTGAACTATTTTTGTGCTTTCGATTTCTTTCGATTGCTTCAGCTGGCTCATTCTAACAGCTGTTTCGTGTTGCCGCGACATGCCACCAGAGCGGTGCTATGATACGTGTGTTTACATCCACTCTTGTAAATGTATGAATGTTTTTTTTTTTATATATAAAATGCTTCCTAAAGGTAAAACTACGCTTAGCCTACGCCAAGCAGCCTAGCCTACGGGACTTGGTCTCTTTCGTGTACCGGCCATGGCGCAGTTTTTTATGCATTTGAAGATGAAAGTGTGTCTAATATGCTGAAAAATATGATATTCTCAATCAATACTACTTATACTGTAACTAAATGCTGAATTATTGTACCTATAAATGTTTTGTATGGAGGTATTTTGGGGCCGGAAAACCGATTAATCCCTTTCCCATTATTCCATCTGGGAAAAATTGTTTGTACCCACGAGAAATTGTACCTATGAGCTGTGTCTTCAAACCAATTACACTCGTGGGTACAGGAAACACTGTTTTAGATGAGCTCTGTTATTAATAGTACTAGTCATTGTAAAGCGCCCGATCACACATGATGTATAATGTAAAATGTACCATCATTTTGCAACATATATAAAATAAAGAGGGGAACTGAAATGATCAGGCTATATATATTCATATTCATGGTTATGGTAGGTTGGTCTTGCCAGAGGATGACACAATTTTATGTGGGAAGGCTGAATAAGGATAAGAGGAGGTCATTGTAGACAAGGAAGAGAAGAGACAGAGGCAGGCAAAGATGCAGAGTTACCTCAAATGACAGCGTTACACAAAGGACATGGGCAACAATTCCAGTCCGTGTGATCAAACATGCCCTGATAGGAGTAGCACACGACCGATATATCAAGAGGCAGATTAGATCGGTCAATAATGGTGCTTAATAACCTTATCGGTATCATTAGAAAAAAAAACAACCAAGGGCCAATAAGGATTAAATGCACATGTGGTTTGGATGATATTTTTAAAATTTAAATTACGTCATGACCCGGAGAGCAAAAGACAAAGCATAGAGTGGAGACACCTGTCTTTTCCAGAGAAAAAGAAATTCAAAAGTCAGCCGTCCCTCAAGAAAATCATGCTAACATTCTTTTGGGACATGAAGGGGTCTATTCTGGTGCATTTCCGAGCTCATGGGCAAACAGTGAACAGTGTAAATTACTGTGCATTGCTGCAAAATGAACTTAAACCTGCAATTCGCAGCAAAAGAAGAGGAATGCTGTCCAAAACAGTCTTGCTGCACCATGACAATATGACAATGCACGTCCTCAAACAGCAGCAGTGACAGTAGAGCTCGGGTTCCATCGTCTTCCACGTCCTCCTTACAGCCCGGATCTGGTACCGAACCATTATTACATCTTTGGTCCACTGAAGGAGGTGCTGAGCGGTCATAGATTCACCTCTGATGATGAAGTAAAGGAAGCAGTGCTCTCCTGGCTTCAGGAGCAGCTGAAAAACTTCTTCTCTGCAGGAATACAGAAGCTAGATGACCGATACAGCAAATGTGTCATTTTGCATAGGGACTGTGTGGAAAAGTGACATGTTTCATTTCTCACAGTTACTTCTATTAAAGCTGTTAAATGTATTTTGCCTTTACTTTTTGATTTTCTCTCGTGTATGTATATATATATATATATATATATATAGTTATATAGTTGTATACAACTATATTCATTAGTGACATCACGAAAATAAAAATAAAAAAAAACAGGTAGGCCTACAACGAAGTGTAAAATGTAAGGCTTTACCAATAATGTTGATGGTGTTGAGTATTACTTAGTGTTTTTTATTGTAATTATATTTATGCTGATTTTCAGTCAAGAGACGTGGCAGCGAGCTACTGTGAACGTGCCAGGTCTCAGTGTGGGCAAGAAAACAGTATGTGCTGCCAAGTGAGAGAATAGTGTAATTATGCACATCCCTGCTATGGGGCCATAGGAGACACATCTTCTGGCTTTCTAATACATACTGTATAGGGATCGTACTCCGGAGAATGAGAGGATGGCGGACAAGGATCATTTAGCAACTTATGCAGTAGGTTTTGGGACGTTTCACCACACAAACCTTATAGGGAATGGACTGCATTTCAATCCTCGGTTTTTGATAAGGGTTCCTGCCACCCCACGCCCCATCCTTCAATCCGATTTAGGACGTTATTTTCAGCGTGGAGGTAAAGAGTTTATTATCATGACTCTCAAGTCTTTGTTTTCTGCAGTGATTGCTGCCTGTGAGGACATCGCAGCAGAAACATGTTGGGAATGGGTGTGCCAGGATAAAAAACAAATCATAATAATAACTACCATTTTGTGTCACACGGGAGGATAGGTTGACAAAACGCTGTGGCCGAACACACAGAGTAAAAAAAAAAAAATACTTGAATACGTGAATGAGGAAGTAATTTCGTGTTCCCATTTAAGTGAATGCGTCTTGGGTCATGTTTAGTTCTGTTAGTTCCCAATTTACATAATGGTGTTGTATTTTCGTTTTCAAATTACTGGCAAAAGTGCCGCAAATAAAAAAAGAAACTGTGAATTTTGGGGTGTTTTTGTTGAAATTGGTGGGTGTTTATGTGGCATTAGATTGCACCGTAATCAGAAAGAAACAAGACTACGGTAATATCAGCACCGGCATATTAACGCTAGTCTTCAACTTTTTGATAGTTTTAGTTTTAACAATAATAATGGGGGTTGCATTTTACAGGCACTGACTGGATTCAGTGATGGATTTATTTAATCTTCAGTCATGAATTAAACATTTCGTGCGAGTTGTGCTACACAGACTAAACGGATGTAGTGCTTGTACTTAACGCCTGTATAATTTTAACCGTGTTTCAGAAAATCTACCAAGGCAACTGATAAACAAAAATGAGTTTGGTGCCTAAGACAAAGTTATTCATCTATATTCACATATTTTCCTTTCATAAACGAACAAAACCAAATCAAAGGAGAGACATTTGCAGGGTAACAAGTAATGCAGTGATACATTTTGCTTAGTCTATGCTTGCATGCAGTCACAGAATGAATGAATGGATAAATACATAAATGAGCTTCTGTTACTTTACTTCCTTAGTGGCGTTGTAATAATTATGCTCTGTAGAACAAATCTATTGTCCGTTAAGAGTGCCACTGCTAGTTCCAGTAGGTCATGAGACGTACTTGACAATCAGAGCCATCAGGGATCGGGGATGTCTGAGCATCCGCCGTATCATCAGGAGATTCTGGATATTTATCCTGAGTGTCACAGTCATATGTGACCATGAGTCCAAAAAGTCCATGAAAGCATAATTGGCCGTGTCTCTAGATGGGAACAATGGCATTTATCTCTCCTTGTTAATCAGAGCAAGTCAAACGCAGGCATCTGTTCTCCTCCAGGCACATTCAAGAGTTTAATGGTGTTCCAGATGTGTTCACATGTCAAAAGAAGCAAGTATGAACCCTCACACTCAATTTCCTTTCTTAGTTAAAAAATGTAATTTGGGCTGATTATGATATTATACTGTAGAAAACAGGCCTGCCAAGACTGCATTAAAATTCGATCGATTTGTTTTTCAGTACACAGCACTGCTAATTATTCAGCCTTCGCACTCAGGAAAAGCTCCACTCTGTTTAAAATGGTCTGCTGTGAGAAACGACCAAAAACCTGGTAGCCCAGGAGCTCATACACGAAGCTTAAACACCGCTAGTCTCTGTGTAACGTACATGAAGAGGATGGATGGGCGCAAGTGCATAAACATTTGGCATGTGTTTTATTAAGGACAATAAATAATTAAGGGGTAAATAATTATCATTATAATCCTAAACACAGGTCAAAGCACAGGCTGGCAAATGTATAACCACAACAAAAATGAGAGCAAATGGAAAAAAAATAAAATAAAATAAATCATCACCAGGAGAATGTTCGCTCAGAAATGCACACTAATAAAACAAGACTTCTCAAAGTGACACACACATAGGAGGGTATAAATCGGAAGACTAATCAAAAGCCAAAATAGAAAACTGATGGACATAATGGATGCAAATGTGGAAACAGAGGTCCAGGAAGTAGAAATCAGAACATTGCCATGGATCCAGTCCTCGGAGCGTGTGTGTGGCGCACTCTGTGGCTTTTTAATCTGAAAACAGCATATCTGAAAGCTAAGCCATGAGAGGATTTAAAAAAAACAAACCCTTGCAATAAAAAACATCTCCAGTAAAGCTAGGCAAATGGTTAATGCACCGAATAAAATTCCCAATTACTAAATAAATAAGACTAAATGGATGAATGAATTAACTCATTAATAGTTAATTACGCATAAAGCAGGTTGATCAAGAATGATTTTCACCCATGGGTGATTTATGAATCGCTATCGTCATAAGAACAGAAAAAACAGCTATGAATAATTGTGAAGCGTAACCAGATATTAATCATGCTCACTTGTTTTCATTCTATGGTGGACCCTCGGCTCACGAACTTAATTCGTTCCTAGACTCTGTTTGTGACCAGACTTGTTCGCGACCCGAATCACTTGTTCCCACTGAAATGAATGTAAGTACAATTAATGTGTTTCAGCCCTCAAAAACATGTTTTTAAAGTGTATTATGGGTTAAATAAAGAGATGATTTTAATGCACGTGACCTTTGCAGTGGATACGTAGTTGCTGACGTAGGTGAACAGTGATGGAAGGATAATTTTGGCTGCCGACAGATTTGCACCTGCTTTAGGTCTTATTAAAAAGAGCAGCATCTCTAATAGCAACTGGGTGGCACAGTTTTTCTGCTCAGCTTACCATTGCTGTGAGAATCTGAGCAGAGCGTGATGTTTGAATCTCCTCAGCTCTCTGACATGGTGATTCACCAGTTGCTCCATTTTTTTGCAGTGAAAAAACTCGTTCCTCACTGCAATCAAGCCTTGCTGCTATGTTCACATATCAAGACGGAGCATGGGGCAGCATAATTTGTGCCCCAATGGCCTCTGTTAACGCTTATTGTAGCTTTTTTGAGCACTTTCCCCCATGCTGCCACACAATCTTGAAACGTAATAAAATCAACAAAACATTGGCTTATATTTGTTAAACAGCAACATTTCTTAAATCGTTGGTCACTCCCAAGAGGTACAGTGGACCCTCACGAACTTAATTTGCTCCGAAATTCTGTTCGTGACCCGATTTGTTCGCAATCCGAATAATTTTTTCCAGATGAAATGAGTGTAAATACAATTAATGTGTTTCAGCCCTCAAAACATGTTTTTAAAGTGTATTATGGGTTTATGTGTGGCAGTAAAACATAGAATAAAATTAAAATAATTTTAATTATAGAAAAATAAACCTAAATGAAATAAACAGATGATTTTAATGCACATTACTTTTGCGGTGGATACGTAGTTGCTGGCGTAGGTGGACGGTGGCGGAAGGATATGGTGGCGCTTCTCATGTTTTGCGTTTATTTCAACTGTTATACACTTTACTCTCACTACCATTTCCACTTTCTTGGGATCCATAATGAAAGCTAATAGAGCAAAAATGCAGAGAAACACCAAAAAAAAAAAAAAAAATGCATTGAACACGTTCACACCACGAGTACTTGACCGGAACTTAAGGTTTGTGCCGTGAAGCATGGGTTGGCTTCTTGTACATCAGTCGAAGATTTGTTCATTGGTCGGTACAAAATCTGTTCAGGAATTTAGTCTGTATGTCGATTTGTTCCCCATCCAATGCGTTCATAAGCTGAGGGTCCACTGTACTTAAAAAGGACACTACACTAAATAGCACTTATTTCTCAAATAAAAGCTGTTACAAAACCAATGCCCCAGTGTTTCAAAATGCAGGTGAGCTTCATGAAATTTTGTCAATAAATGTGAATTTACTAGCACAATTTGCTACAGAAATGGAGCTGGTAGCAAATAAAAATAATTTTATTAATTTTATAGGTATTGTAATAATATTGTTTCTTACAAAACCAGTGAGTTGAAGAAATATGACTGAGAATCGCATTTTCATATTAGTTATTGTGTGGTAGTAAAGCTGAGTATGATTACTAACTACGTTACTCTACGTTACGCTACATTACGTAACAATGCATCATGTAATGATGCTTCGCCATGCAAAAAATATGTGATGTTATTCATACGATTCATAACATGGAACTCAGCATTCTATTAATCATGCATGTAATGCAACTGCACTGACTTGGACATTATAGGTTCTATGGTTGCACAACCCTGTTGTGCTTTTCAGCATAAAGTACGGACATGCACAATACATACACACACACACAGCTTTGCAGTTGAGTGGCGTCCCTCTACCACTGCTCACTGCGGAGAATAAAAAGACACCAGGTTAATGATCCCCAGGTATACTCACTCACCAATCATCTTCCCCGACTTCACTCCCCTGCCACACGGTGATGCTCGGCCACACCCCCACTGCCACATGCCCCCGCTGCCACATACCACCACCACCTGACTCAGGCCGGGGAGCCATCTAGCCTGTAGCTAACTCTCACCCCTGCCGGGAGAGAAAGTCCGCCACGACCATCTGCGCCCCCAGCCTGTGGACCACATCGAATTTAAAGGGCTGGAGAGCCAGATACCACCAAGTGATCCGCACATTGGTATCCTTCATGTGGTGGAGCCACTCGAGCGGGGCATGGTCCAAACAGAGGGTGAATGAGCACCCCAGGAGGTAAGGACCGCCCGTTTGATGGCCAAGCATTCCTTTTAATTGGTGCTGTACTTGCTCTCGTGCATTGAGAGCTTACGGGTAATGTACAGCACCGGGCAGCACTCCCCCTTGCCCTCCTGGGACAAAACGGCCCCCAGCCCTCTGTCCAAATCGTTCGTTTGTAAGAGAAAATGCACCTGCCCGTGACCCAAGTGGAAACTCAGATAACGTACTTCCACCCGTCCAATCGCACACTTCCACGAGTACGCGGGTATCTCAGTGACTCAAGGACAGCCCTCAGGTGTTCAAGGTACCGCGACCAGTCATTACTGTAAATGATTATGTCGTCTAGGTAGGCTGTGGTATTAGGCACCGTGAGGGCGGAGGACTTTATCCATGAGCCACTGGAATGTCACAGGGGCCCCGAATAAGCCAAAGGGAAGGGTGACAAATTCGTGTAAGTCATATGGTGTGGAAAAAGACGTCTTTTCACAGGATGAAGGCGTCAAGAGGATCTGCCAATAACCCTTAGTCAAATCCAGTGTTGAATAAAATCGAGCGGCGCCTAATTGATTGAGAAACTCGTCAATGCGTGGCATTGGATAGGCATCGAAATTCTCGATTACGCCCATCTTGAGCATAGCCTGGAGCTCCTCCCAAACTACTTTTTTCTTAAGTTCAGGGAGACGATATGGGCATGTTCACACGACTACACCCGGGGAGGTCTCAATGTGGTGCTCCACCAGGTGTGTGTGGCCAGGAAGGGGCCAGAACACGTCCAAGAATTCTTGGTGCAACAGGGCAATCTCTGCGAGCTGCGATAGAGAGAGGTGGTCCCCACAGGGGACCAGGGCGTGACGGGAGGTTGGTTTTGAGCTCACCTCTGGTCCCAGCTCCAACCTCTCCTGAACTACCATCATTACCACAGTTACCTCCTCGACCCAGCACTTTAGGAGGTTGAGGTGGTAAATTTGACATGCCCCACCCCTATCCATACTCTTCACCTCGTAGTCGAGCTCCCCGACTCGCCGTGTGACCTTGGATGGGTCCTTGCCACTTGGCAAGTGATTTAGAGTGCGAGGTGCACAGTAAGACAAGGACTTTATGTCCTGCTACAAATTCCCCTGTTGTACAGCAGGGCTTGCCATTCTTGAGCCTGCCGCAAATTTCCCTGGGTTAGTTGTGAGAGAGTGTGGAGCTTTGTGCGCAGGTCCACAACGTATTGGATTTCACTTTTGCTTGAAGAAGGTCCCTCCTCACACTTTTCACGCATCGCATCTAGGAAGGCGCAGGGCTTTTGCCCATACAATAATTTGAATGAGGAAAATCCCGTGGAGGCTTGTGGGACCTCTCATACTGCGAACCACAGGGGCTCGAGCCACTGATCCCAATTCTGTGCATCTTCTCCTACGAACTTACAAATTAGACTTTTTAGGGTTTGATTGAATCGTTCAACCAGGCGATCGGTTTGGGGATGATATACACTGGTGCGAATCAACTTAATCCCCAATAACTCGTAGAGTTCGCGGAGCGTGCGGGACATGAATCAGTGCCTTGGTCGGTCGGGATCTCTTTCGGGATCCCGACCCAGGAGATAATTTTGAAGAGTGTCTCCACAACACTGTGTGCAGAGATGTTGCAGAGAGGCACTGCTTCAGGGTATCAAGTTGCGTAGTCCCAAAGTGATACCCCCATGTGGATCTAATGGCCCGATGAGATCCATCCTAATTCTTTACAAGGGGTCTCTATCAGGGGGAGGGGCTGCAACGGAGCCCATGGCACGGCCGCCAGACTCACCAGCTGGCATTCGTGACACGCCATGCACCACCGGCGGACACTGCCGCGAATGCCTAGCCCAGTGTTTCTCAACCTTTTCCAGCTTGCGGCACCCTTTCCATGAATTAATAATCTCAAGGCACGCCTTACGTAAAAATTCGACCGGGGGGGCGTTTCTGCGGCACCCCTGAGGATGTCACCCCGGTTGAGAAACGCTGGCCTAGCCAATAGAATCGGGCCATGAGACGGGTGCTTTGTTTTGGCCGAGATGCCCTGCCATCAGGTTGTTATGAGCTGCCTGTTAGATAAGTTCCAGGCGGCTCTTTGGATTTAACAATTGGGTGACCTGTTCCCCTGTGTGAGCATCCAGAGTCACTCAATAAAACTGCTCTCTAATAATGGCAAAATAGGGGTAGGAAGCCCCAGCACGCGGCTGGAGATTTTGACCATCGATTACTCTCACTTGGTCAAATGCATGTCTCAGAATTTCATCTCATGTCTGCTCCAGGGGGAAATCCTCCAGGGGGTTCGTGGCTCCTCCCCATCCATGTTACGGGAACACGGAGCTGATGTGGACAGTTCTGAGACCAACTCCCAAGCGAGCACGAGACGGACCTATTTTGGCATGACCCACACACTATCAGGTCTTTTAGTAGCCTATCGAACCCTGGCCAATCAGTCCCTAAAACCAGTGGTTGGGTGAGGCGCTGACTAACCGCTGCCTCGACTCTATGCTTTTGTTTCTTAAATTGTACACTGACAGTCACCAATGAATACCCGTGAATATCCCCATGTACACACAGAACCTTCACCACTCATTTTGTATATGATACTGTGCTTTGACTCATGCCCTGGTGGATGGTGGTCTGACCACAGCCCGAATCTAGATATGTAGCCCCTTGGATACTCAACGGTAGGTGATATGCTCTGGCCCGATCAGGGGCAGCCGTTGGCGTGTCGGGGATTTGGATCACCGTCCCGACCTCCATCGCACCACACTGGTCCCGGAGATGTCCTGTCTCCCTGCATTGCCAGCAAACTGGCCCAGGCTTACCCCCGTCCCTGGCGGTTCGAGTGTGTGACACCTGGGGAGGGGGAGACAAATAAGGCAGATAGACAGGGGTTGAAGCATGAGGATTGGCCCCACTGGTTGGTGCAGCGGTCTGGAAGGGGATAATCCCCCGCCTCCTTGGGGCCAGTATAGAGGTACAAACAGACACAGGAGGAGGGGAGGGGCAGAAGGGAAACAAGGGAGGGTCAGACAGAGAGAGAGAGAGAAGAACGAAGTTCATCACATTGCTGTCAAGTGGTCCTCGGCCAGCTCGATCCCTCTTTCCAGCGACGTCAGGTGGTGACACTGGACCCAGCGCACTGTTCTCGGCAGGAGTCATTGAACAGACTGCTGCAGTGTGATCTGATTGAGGATCTCATCAACAGCATGGTCCTCCGTCACCAGCGGCAGGCATCCTGGAGCTGTTGGGCAAACGCAAACAGTAGGCCAACGTCCTCCAGGGTCAGCCGGCGGAAGTGCTGACGGTGCTGCTCCGGGTTCCGGCCGACCCACTGTAGGATGGCATGTGTCATCTGCTCATAGTCCAGGCGCCTGGCAGGGGACAGCTGCTGGACTTCACCAGACAGGAGTGGCAGCAGCTGGGCTGCCCACTGGTCCACCGTCCACCCCCACATCCCAGCCATATGCTCGAACAGCACCAGGAATGCGTTGGGGTCGTGTGGCCCCATCTTCGTCAAGGATGCCTCTGTGGCCCTGGTGGATAAACTTGCGGCAGTGAGCAGGTCCCGAAACACTGCACGGTCTTGCGCCTGGCCTTGCAGAAGCACATGGAAGCGATGGTCCTGTTCCTGGCAAGCAGCTCCTGGTACTCTGCCTGACAGGAGGCGGCAAGGGTATGTACGAGCACCGCGAATGGGGAGGAATCCATGGGGCTGGGTGTCTGCAGTATCTCCCGGGTTTCGGCCGCAGTGTGAGGATCCCCAGTATGGGAAAGGGGAGCCTGAGACACAACAGGCGAACCTGAGGGGTGGACAGGCTTTATTTTGCTTTACAGCATAAAGTACAGACATGCATACACACACACACACACACACACACACACACACACACACACACACACAGATTTGCAGTTGAGTGGCATCTCTTTACCACCACTCACCGCAGAGAATAAAAAGACACAAGGTTAATGATCCCCAGGTGTACTCACACACACACACACACCACTCACCTTCTCCGACTTCGCTCCCCCGCCACATGGTGGCACTTGGCCGGACTCCCGCTGTCACAGCTCTAATTCTGTTTAAAATGACACTTGAGGTGGAGCTACGGAGCTCATTATGTTTCATTTGATGATTTTACCTGGGTCAGAGACTCCGTTTATTACATTTCTGGTAGAATTGATCATTTTATTCATTTATTTTTAAGATATGGTGAACCTATAGTACATGTTGTTTGTTGTATATGTAATTGTTTACAGTATTAAAACATTTTTTAAGAATATTATGATTTATGCATTTTTATACAGAAAAAAAATGTATCTTGTTTCGCATTGTTTATGATTCAGGAATAAAAAAGGGGTCATAATTTTTCTTCATTCAATTTACAGTATGTTCAAAATAATATATAGTTGACTCTAATCAAATTAGTCACCAGAGTATATAATTACACCTGTTTTAATAGTAATAGATCTGTCAATTTGTTTATCATATATGCTAGATACTGTTTGTAATTACCCACCCTGACTAGAACAACTAAGAGACGAAACCTGGCTTGTGCTAGATTTAGAAAGGCACAAGAATTTTGGAAATAGGAGATAAAGTCTCGCCCCCTAAAAAGGGAGGGACCTGGAATTGGCTAGAGCTCTGATGCCACTGCTTCCACAAGATGAATACTTTGAACAGATGACCTGTAATGCAATATTGGGAATTAGCATCAGCACAGGCTATGAAACTATTCATTTAACTACATCTTCCAGTAGTGAGGTGATAGCACAGATCCTTTTTAATTCCAATAAATTTTTAAATTATTGTCCTGATAAATGTTGCACCAGGTAGAAAACCAATTTATCTAATTATTACACATTAGCAAACTACTACTTTGTATTGTGTGTCCTGGATCCTTGATGTCTTGTAGTATAGTAGTGGACGTGGGTGTATGTAGAGCCAGCTAATTATAGTGGTACTGCCTGCTAACTCCACACCACTGAAAGCAAGCCTTAATTAAAGAAATCTGTTCATGCAAATTATCAGACGCAAGTGAATCATTAGACCAAAGGTCTGTTGGTAAAAGCACTGTACAATAGAACATATTTGAACTGTCCAAACTTTTCCTCACTAAGCAAGTCAGAACTGTAACTAAAACTTGTGGAAGGAGCATCAATTAATGTAGCTGAGCGTATTAAGCGATTCCAGGTTTGTCATTTTGATGAAAATTTCTACACACTCTCTAAAAATAATGAAAAAGTATACATATATTTATTACAGTATACCGTATATAAAATGCCTTATATTGTGTAGGTCTTCCTTGGGCTGCCAAAACAGCAAAATAGACCCATGGAGGCATGGACTCCACAAGAACACTGAAGGTTTGCTGTTTTTTTGCTGGCATCATGATGGATCACATTTGTCTGTCCAGCTCATCCCACAGACATTCGATCAAATAGAGATCTGGGGAATTTGGAGGTCAGGTCAACACCTTGAACTCCTTGTCATTTTCCTCAAACCAAGTGGCCACTGTCATTTGGAAATATCGTTGGCATGAAGGTGTATAATAGGTAGGTGGTTCATGCCAAAGTATCCACAGCCACATGAATGCCTGGATCCAAGATTTCCCAGCAGAACATTCCCTAGAGTATCACACTGCCTTTGCCATGTTGTCTTCTTCCCATAGTGCATCCAAGTGCCATCTCTTTCACAGGTCAGCAACTCTCATACACCTGGCCATCCACATGATGAAAAAAAAAAACGTGTGATTCATCAGAGCAGGCATCTTCTACCAGTGGCCCATGGTCCAGTTCAGGTTTATTATAGTTAACAAAAACTAAGACAAAAACTAAAACTAGCAGTGAAAAAATAACTTTGTTAACTGAGATAAAATAAAAAAAACGACAGTTAAAAAAACAAAAAAAACAAACCAAAATAAAAACTTGAATGAACAAGGCATAACAAACCAAAACAAAACCGAATTGCAGGTAAAGTCAACTGCATTTTCATGGTTGTTTCATATTTCCCCTCAATTTTTGTGTCTTGTTCAGCTTGACTTCTTGACATAATAGGCCAGTTCATGAAGGTGACAGCATAATGGGTGCAAACTGCAGAAGAATATGTTTGTTAAGGCCAGTTTGTACTTCTTCATTCATCTTCAGTAACCCACTTTAAGTATCCAGATCCAGAGTCTATGGTGGGTATAAACCGCACATGGGACGCCAGTCCATGGCTGGGCATCATTCACACAGACATTTCCACCTAGGAGAGATTTCGAGTAGCCAAACAACCTAACTGCATGTTTTCAGGAAGTGATAGGAAACAGTTATTCTATAAATAAAAAATATATATATA
>JAQLOM010155982.1:0-13012 GCA_030068315.1 Chrysichthys thysi
GGCAGGCGTTGCTGATTTGCAACAGTTAAAATATCAGATTTTTCTTGTTACTAAAACTTAATTTGAGCCTGAAAGGGATAAACAATTCAGGGTAACACCCTCTCAGAGAGGAGTTAGTACAAGAGTTTATTGCAGTACAAATTGAAGGTTTTTTTATTCATCTTTTGCCGCTTAATCCTGTTCAGGGTCGCGGGGGGAAGCTGGCGCTAATCCCAGCTGACATGGGGCGAAAGGTGGGACGCCAAGCCACCGCAGGGCAACACACAGAGACAGACAACCATTCATACCTACGGGCAATTTAGAGTCGCCAATTAGCCTAATCCCCTCTGTGCATGTCTTTGAACTTTGGGAGGAAACTGGAGAACCCAGAGGAAACCCACGCAAACACGGGGAGAACAAGCAAACTCCGCGCAGAAAGGCACCTGTGCTAAACCCGGGGTTCGAATCCAGGACCTTCTCGCTGTGAGGCAACAGTGCTAACCACTCAGCCACCGTGCCGCCCTTATGGGGTTTTTTTTGTTTGTTTGTTTGTTTTTTTTTAATAATTTGATAATTGTATATATTTTTTCACAAGTTGAGTCATGCAAGGAGCTCAAAGAGGAAACTCAGATGTCATACCTAGTGTTCCAGTGGACTGAACGCATCTGTGAGGTGACGTGTGAATACAGTTTATCCTGCAATTCCTTCCACTACTTGGTCGAGTATTTCACTTTCAGTTGTGTTGTGAACGTTGTGGGACACATCAGCAATACGGACAGGATTCCATGGGATTAAGCACATCCTAGTACACACACTTGGGCTGTATGGTGCAGGGTGAACCTCTTTGTGGGAAATGCTCTGGTTCCGTTTTGTTGTTTTGCTAATTGAGGGGTCTTCCAGGGTCAGGTAGGAAGTGACCACTAGATGGGGTAAAAAGCTGACTTATAGTGGCATATCGTCTCTGGACGTGAGTGGTAAGTCGTCTTTTCATATCTTATACACAGTGATCAGTTACATCCATAGTTATGCTTATCACTGTGGTGTCTTCTGTCTGTCCGTCTGTCTAAGCAAGAGCATAACTGATAATTAACTTTATTTATGCAGGGTGGGCCATGAAAAAACAGCCCGCCTCTGGTGATAGGAAGATAAGGTGAACGAGCAAATAAATTGTTTTTATTCACTTAAACAAAAGTCACTACAGATGCCGAAAATGGTCCCCGTTCACGTCAATGGGGCGACAGATGGAGAGAAAGGGGCTACGGCGTCCTCCAAAGAGCGTGGCACCGGGATTGGAGACGGGCGACTTTTTCATGGCCCACCCTGTATCATGTGAACATGAATTGGTTTCTTAGGTTTTTAGTGTAATGATGGTCAAAAATGATTAGTTGGTCAGTTGCACTGGAGGACAAATCAAGGTGATCAGTGTAGTCATATCCAAGAAACATGGTCTGGGAACAAATGAGAGACTTTCTACAGAGTCTCTAGTGTCCTGTGATACCCACATACTGCTGTGTTCACCATCACTGACCTGCCCATGTTAGAACCTGGTGAAATCCCTGTCACCATCTTATGTCTATTTCTAATCAATGTGATGAAAATAATTTTGGTATTTTAAAATATCTGTGAAATTGTGTTGCGTGATATAGTTTACACTACAAAGCAATGAACAGGATGTAAGAGTTGTTATTCATAATCACTAACAACGTTGGATATCATACAGGATGTTTTAGTAATTCCTAGTGTGCTTTCCTGTAGCATGGATACAAATGATTGCCTTTCAACGTCTCAATTATTTTGCATTATATCTCAGAGAGTTAAATTACTGCCTGTGGTTGAGATCCCACTCGGAGTCTGACTTACTCCGATTATAGCAGCTGCTTCAAGGTTTGCCGTCTTTTAACCTAAATGTGAATCACTGAAGCATATGCCGAAGACTTTAATGGGAAGATTGGCACACCAGCTAGTTGAAGGTTTATTCCAAACTAGAATATTGTAAAGCACATATTTGAAAGTCAAAATTGACTCATGAGACTCCTAAGATTATTAGGAAGAAACTGCAATAAAGGCTGCCGCAATGCTTCAAGGCCCTGGGTTTGATCCTGAGCTGGTGTCGCATTCAGGGTGTAATCCCACACTACATGCCCAGTGTTCTCGGGATAGGCTCCAGGTCCACTGCTACCCTGACCAGCATAAACTGGTATGAATGAATAAATTAATGATTGAACGAGGCAGCGGCGGCACGGTGGTGTGGTGGTTAGCGCTGCCCTCACCCGAACTCAGCTGAACAGGATTAAGGAGCAGAAGATGAGTCAGTGAGTGAGTGAATGACTCAAAGCAAATACAAAAAGTTCAAGTAATTTAGGAATCCCTCATACCCCCTTCACCCTCTGGGAAAGGATTCTTGAAACAGTTCCGTTCAGGGTTCTCCAAACTGTGGTGCCGCTTCAACCAATTTTGAACGTAATCAAGGGTGCATCATCAACAGAGAGCATTGCACAACGCACAACAGAAGTACCGTAAGCATTAGTATCAGATTGCATTGAATACCTGTGTTTATTCTTATCTGTTGTGTTGTCCATCACTATGCTCTGATTCCTCTCAAAACTAATGATCCACTCACTGACGTCATCATGGTTTGCACTGGAAAAAAACAGCTATCTTTTGGTTCCAGATGGGGGCCAACTTTTCACATTACAAACCAATTTATTTTTGGTGAAAAACGCTCTGAATGGTTGAAAAATTTGGTGCGCAAACCAGAACGGACCCTGTTCCCCGTTGGTGGAAAAGGGGCATCAAAAATGGCAGAATTCATGTGTGATATCATTCGTATTCCTTGTATGTTATTTGTTTTGGGAGTTTGTACAGTGTGGTCCTGGTGGCCAGAGGACAGTGTGTATTCTCATATTCCCAAATTCATCCCTAATGAGCCTGTGGCAACGGTGGCAAGGAAAAACTCCCTGAGACGACATAAGAAAGAAACCTTGAGAGGAACCAGACTCAAAAAGGATTTGGGTGACATTATCTGGGTGACACCAGATAGTGTGATTTGTAAATAACTCTCTCCTACAAAGTGCAACTGGGTGGTGCAGGGGTTAGCACTGTCACCTCACACCAAGAAGATCCTGGGTTTGATCCCTGGGGTCGAAAGGTTGCCGTTCTGTGTGGAGTTTGTTCTCCATGTGGGTTTCCTCCAGGTACTCCGGTTTCATCCCACAGTCCAAAGACAGGGGATTAGGCTGATTGGCTAAACTAAATTGCCTATAGGTGTGAGTGTGAATGGTTGTCTGCCTCTGTGTGTTGATCCTGTGGAGGATTGGGCACCTGCCCAGGGTGTACCCCGCCTCTTGCCCTGAAGTCACCTGTGATTGGCTCCAGTTTCCCCACACGACCCTGACCAGGATTAAACAGCGGAAGGTGAGTGAGTGAATGAGTGAGTTTTAACATTGAGTCTATTAAGATGAAATCATTAATCATCATTCACTGTTGGAAACTTGAGTGCAAAAGTGTTCATGGCCATTGCAATCCTACAGCCATCATAGCCAAACTGATTCATAACAAGTGCCATTCAAAGCTGTCTTCATGGTTTGTAAGTTTATCTTTAGGCTGTCCATATAGGGCCATCTTCAGCAACAGAGAGTGATCAGAAATGTTGAGGATCATTGGTATCTCAGGAATATCTCATCCTGAGCAGGGAAAACTCTAAAATGTGCAGGACATGGGGTTCTCCAGGACCGTAGATAGGAACCTGTTTCTCACATGTTATACCTAAGGGTGTGTAAACTTTTGTGCAAGCTCAAGACTGTCAATTTTCTTATGGTGTTTTTAATGGCAATGGCAATTCAATTGGATTATTTTGAAAAGATTTGGAGACAGACACATCTGGCTGTAGATGTTTGCCTGATTGATTTAACGTTTTATGGAAAGTTTGAATTTTGTTCAGTTGTTATAACACTGTCCTGTCTAATTTGAGACGTTAGGTCCACACTGTTGCCCTTCTTGGCCAGGAGACTCTTGTAAAGGAGATTTTTTAACCCTGGAAAACCCAGACCACCTTTTCATAATAGGAAAATATCTCCATTGGCTAAAATGATGATACAGACTCAGTGAACCCCAAAACAGGGGCTTTTTTTTATTTTATTTAACTCTTTCCTACTACATTATGAAATAGTCCTTATGAGACCTCCTGGGATGTCCACTAATGTCCACCAACCAATGAGTGGGTTGAATATAAAGATGAAATAAAATCAGGGTCAAATATGACCCCAGGGGTGCTACCTCAGTGAGGTTTTTTTCCTGGTTAAATAAAGGTATTATAATAATAATAATAATAATAATAATAATAATAATAATAATAATAATAATAATAATAATAATAAGCAGAAGAAGAAGAAGAAGAAGAAGAAGTTGTATACTTTCATCTTTAATTTGTTTTTGCTGATTATTAGTTTTTAAGGTTATGTAGCCTACTGAGTATGGGGTGTGTGTATGGGGTGTGTGTGTGGGGGGGGGCGGTTGAGACCTATAATGCGCAGAGGACAGCCGAGTCCAGTGTGGCTGCGCTCGATTTGCGCAGATGAACCACTCCTGAGGTCAGTGGAGCACTGGGAGGGTCGCGTGAGGGGCAGGACGGCAGATTAGCCGTCAGTCCATACAGACTTCCTTTCTTTCTCCAAGGTGTCAGACATCGAGGGCAAACAAGGGGGGAAAAGTGGACAAAAGCTTGAAGTCCAGACCTGCTGTATTTTAAATGGTCCACAACCCCTGAGGCGCATTTAAAAGCCCAAACAAGTCTGTTTTGTTTTGTTTTTTTGGAACACCCAATGATCCGCGTTAAAAGTGAAAAGGGGGCTCGGGTGTCACTGTCCTGAGTTTTCAACGGGAAAATAGTGCTACAAGGACACGATGGATACCGTGTGTGAGCAGGAAATGGTGCTGGAGGACGATGTAACAGGTAGGAACAAAAGGTTACATGTTTGCAAACTTCATCTGGGGGCATTGTTTTGGTCCCAGAGACTTGGGTTGTTCTTCTGTGATGCAACTCAGAATCGCAGTCTGCTACCAGAGGGCAGGCTGTGGGCACTGGGCACCGTCCCAAACCGCACCGAGCTGGTCAGGATGAAGAGTCAGTCCCTGTACGAGTTTGTGGTTTGGGACGCAGCGTGTTTTGATCTCCAGCAGTTAGCTTTAAGTGTGTGAGCTGTGTTTCAGAGGAGTTTTGTTGTTGTTGTTGTTGTTGTTGTTACAAGGTGAATCTCAGCACGCTGTGTGTATCTCCTGGAAAGGACACAGATGTTTAACAGGATCAGACTGGGCGGAAATGAAGTTTTCCCCCTGTGTAGTTGTACACTTCCTTCTCCCTGTTTAGTGTTGAATAACTGCAGCTCTGTGGAGTTTCTTGAAGCAGGCTTCCTGCTCTATGTGCATGCCATTTTATTAAACTTAGCCTTGGTTTGAAACTGGTTCATCTGGCTACCTGGATTAGTACAGGCTTTCAGTCTGGTTCGTCTACAAGAAGAACCAAACCAAACCAAAACATGGGGTTTACAGCTGCAAAGCTAACAGGGTGCTAGTGATGGGCGACTGGTGGGGGCTGTTCGAATCTTTTTAAACGACTCTTTTGAAGAGAGATTCGAATCGTCAGTACGAATCAGTCAACTGTGTTGGGGGTTCTTCTTCTTCTTCTTCTTTCTTCTTCTTCTACAAGTTATGTTTGATCAAAAATCAATAAAGAGTTATGTTTACATTTAAGTGCTTTTAGATGCTGATGTTTCCCACTTGCAGGGTCTCGACTGCAAAGGCTTAGTTGCAAAGTCTTTGGTGTGTCACTAACACTTTCCCTAGGGTGAAAATGCCCATTGGTTTGAGGTGTTAACCAGGATGCATGGCCTGATATGGCTAAGGGACAGCTAAAAAGATTTCATTTAGAAACATAAAAATCAACCAGGACAAAACCCTTGAAACTGTCCTTTTGTTTCTCTTGTGAAAGTGTAAAGTTCAATATGAATTCAGATCATTTAGTACCAAAAATATTTGCCCCTTACATGAATAATCCCCTTTTGAATGGAGGTTCAAGTGCAATTTTTAAATGAGATAAAAAAAACCCAAACAAACAAGGAAGGAAGTCACTCTGGATAAGAGCATCTGCCAAATGACAATAATGTAATGCAATAATGTAACTTTTAGCTCGACTTAAACTTGTCTTAACTGTATTTGTTTATAACACACAAGGTATTAAAAAAAAAAAAAGAGTCACACTCCAGCTAGTTTTTGCGCTCCATCGGTGATCAGGTGGAACAGACGGGCCTTTATGTTTGTGCTACAGTGAATCTGGTGCTACACGACTGTACTCCTGGACCATAAAACACAAGGTTATAGAAGTGAGTTAGTTATAATGGCACGATCCGGTGTCGCCCAAATGAGGATGGGTCCTCTTTTGGTTTCTCTCAAAGTTTCTTCCTCTTGACGTCTCAGGGAGTTTTTCCCTTGCCGCTGTCACCACAGGCTTGCTCTTTAGGTATAAGAGTATAAATATATATACATATATATATATATATATATATTTTTTTTTTTCCTAGATATGTTTATAGTTACTAATTTTTTAATTGGACTATAATTGAATATACTGTGAAGCTGCTTTGTGACAATGTCCACAGTTGAGGACACTATACAAATAAAATCGAGCTGAATTCAAGGTAAGTGGTGCATCTCAGTGTACATAGCACAGGCTGGTAGGGTTGTTAGAGGTGAATCAAACGGTTCGAACTCTCCGTTCGATTCCTTTTAGATGGACTTGTTGGAAAGAATCGAATCTGTGAACTGATTCGTGATGGCCATCCCTGCACGGCGCAGCGCGGTGTCACGTGGTCCAGTGCTGGAGAGCGCTGAGTCAATGCAGCAAAAAGTCCGCGTGCCTCATTATCGCCGTCATCTTCATCATCCCTGCTGAAGCCGCAGAGAGGTAGGAGACCAGCCTCAGACTCCAGCCTACAATGCATGGCAAACGAGTGGTTTTAGTGTGCGCGAGAGCCGAGTCGCATAGCTGTGTTTGATGTAATGCATGATGTAAGTGTGGGGTTTTCTGGGGTTTATTTTGTTTTTTTGTTGTTTTTTTTGTGTGCATCATTTGCATCTCTGATGCGCGAGACCAAAAAGCACTGGTATGTCTTCTAAGTCTATGAAGGGCTTTTTTTTATTTATTTATTTTTTTTTGCTCCTGAGTTGCAGGTCGTTGACAGTTTCGGTGCACGAGACAAACGCGTCTTGTCCTTCAGGACGCACAGGCCGAATCCCAAACGCCTCATCACTCAGTGTAGAAGTTAACCCCAACATGCAATTTATACTAGTTTCTGCTCCCTATGTAGTGCACTATGAGGAGGCAAATTGGGATGCAGCCAAGATGGTGTAATCTGGTGGAATGCGGGAGGGGCGCGCGCGGGATCATGCGTTAGGTGTGCGTTAGGACGTGCTGGTGTGTGTGTGTGTGTGTCTTAACCTTAGCTTTGCAAGCTTTTGCTCCTTGAGTCAGCCCTGATGACTTTGTGTCCTGTTAAATACAAGTGCGCATCTGTGCGTCCTTCAGCTCTCCAGATGTTGCGTGTGCACTGTCACAGATGACACGCGCCCATAAAGTGTAACTCTTTGCACGTGCCCTGGCGCATCAGCTAGCTTGGAGCATTTGTCTCCACCTTAATCTCTGAATCAGCTCAGGACCTAGCCTGCCGTGCCCATTTCACCTTGACTGCCTAGGCTGAATCCCAAATGCCCTCCTGTTGTGCACTACCTAGGGTAGTGTTTCACAGTCCTGCCCCATGGGCAAAGAGAATGGAATACCCTGAGCCATGGTGATGTAGGAGCCATGATACCTTCCCCTGCGTAATATACATACAGTGGTACGGTGAGTAGGAAGACATTTGGGATCTGGCCTAAATAAAGACACTAACAGGAGGAAAACAGGCCCATTTCCCACGATGGCACTTTTGGGCAGTGGGGATAAAGGCCCCCTTTGTTTTGGGGAGAAGGATGGCCTCCAAGGCAGTGCGTATCACATAGGGAGTGAGAGGGACGCCGGGTTTTGTTATGTCAGGCAGGGCAGTAACGTGTTTCGCGTGTGCAGAAGGAGCTTTTGGAGGCAAGTCATGTCGTAAAGTCTGTATTTCAGGAAAGACGTAAGACTTTAAATAAATACCCTACATTATTATTATTATTTTTTTTTATTAAAGTCTATTACGTTCACACTCATGTAATGGGATGTGCTGGAGGCTGCCCAAATGTTTGGGTGGTGTAAAAAAAAAAATAAAAAATTGGACTCGTTTGTAAATTGATTGATTAAATGGGGAAAATGAAGAACATTTGGTTCAAGTGCAGTGAAGGCGTATTAAAGCCATGTCCGGAATCAATGAATTAGCAGGAATGCAGCCAAAAAAAAAGACTTCAATAATAACAGAATGTCTTCGAAAAGTCAGTTTATACTTTTACATTACATTACTGTCATTTGGCAGACGCCCTTATCCAGAGCGACTTACATTTATCTCATTTATACAACTGAGCGTTTGAGGTTAAGGACCTTGCTCAAGAGTCCACCAGTGGAAGTTTGGTGGTGCTTGGATTTGACCTCCCAACCTTCTGATCAGTAGTCCAACGTCTTAACCCCCTGAGCTACCCCCTGCCCTTTTAGAATTAAGAGAATTAATTTGAGTGGTAAAATTGTCACGGTGCGGACGTTTTTACAGCAGTGAAAATCTTTTGAAAATCTAATTTACAGTGTGATTGGAGCTCTCTGCTGGATCAATGTGGCGCGTTGGCATGACCTGGTGTCTTTAAGTGAATTTATGTGTTGTTCCATTGCTAATCAGGTGAGCGGAGACATCACTTGAGTGGGTAAACTTTTAATTTCCTTCCATATCTCATGTAATTATTTTTCTGCATGTAAATCACAGGATGCTTGGTAGGTCAATTTCTGTCATTAGCTAGGAGGCAGCTTAGGCGCTAGCTAGGCATCTGTTCATTACTTCATCCTGAAATACAACTCAGGCAAGCCTGTAATCTCTCCTTGCATTATATTGAGCTTTGATGAAACAATTGTTCTACAAAAGAGCAAATGGCACAGAAGATTGTTTACATTATTTGCATAAATACATTCAGTATGGCTTGATGTTGTTTACTGGAATTCACTGGTGAGCAGAAAGATCAAAATGTGTATTATGTCATCATAAAAGAGAAGAGCCAATCAGGTTGCAGTATGCAAATGTGTTTATTTTATTACACCTGTTTACAATAGAGCAGGAGTGTTTCTGATTTGCCTGTTCATAGGAATGTGAATTTCTTGATGCTTTAGGAGATGTTTGGGGTGTTCATTGGAGCTATGCATCACTAATAGCATCACTTTTAGTGATGCACACTGGCTTATTGTAGAAGAGCTTGCAGTTGGCTGGCAGTTATTTAGATGTTTTTTTCGTGACTTGATCTGAAGCCTCATGTTAGCCACCAAGCTAAGCATATCGGAGCTTTTGGGAGTTAAGCTTCCACTTGTTGCAATTTCAGCCCTTTAAAATGACACAATTGTGGCATCTAATCCTTCAGAATGCCTGTTAGTGTTGTGGCAAACCTGCACCAAAGGCAACACGCGGTCCAGACAATGACTGGGTAACAACTGCTGAGTCAGCGAGTGAGAGGGGTCATCACTGCAGCGCTGCAGCTCTCATGCACATACGTGCACGCACACACACACACACACACACACACACACATACGTGGAGACGTGGTGCATTCACATTCCATACCCACATGGTTAGAGGATCACTTTCTTATTAGGTCATGTGGATATAGACATGAAGACGTACACTCCCCTTAGACAAACCCCAAGGCTGCATGTGAATGAGATATAGCCCACTTTCTCAGTGGTAGGGTGTGGCCACGTTCACACACTCAGCAGTGCAATGGGCCGGAGATCATGCTGTCAGGGTGCGGCTGAGTCGAACCTCCTCTCTCTTGAGGTGGTCCTGATACCCTGCAACTGCTACTGTTAGTCCATTACTTTTGCAACTAATATATAATATTTAAGTGGCATGAGAACATCCAGGACATGACATGACAGTCAGTAGGTTTATGTCAGTAATATCGTGCGCTCTTGAAATTCAGATCACGATCGAGGAAGCTTAATGTTTAGTGTGGTTTCAGTTTATTTGATCTGTAGCTTGTGTATTAGTCTTGATGTCCAGGAGATTATTAGCTGTACAGTTAGCGACATTACTGTGGACACTTTTAGCCTAAACTTATACAGTGGGATCTCAACTCACGAACTTAATTCGTTCCGAGACTCTGTTTGTGACCCAATTGGTTCGTGACCCGAATCAATTTTTCCCATTGAAATGAATGTAAATACAATTAATGTGTTTCAGCACACAAAAACGTGTTTTTAAAGTGTATTATGGGTTTATGTGTGGTAATAAAATATAGAATAAAATTAAACTAACCTTAATTATAGAAAAATAAACCTTAATAACATAAACAGATGATTTTAATGCACGTTCCCTTTGCGGTGGATACGTAGTTGCTGGTGTAGGTGGGCGGTGGTGGAGGGATATGGTGGCGCTTCTCATGTTTTGCGATTATTTCTTACTCTTATACAGTTCTTACTCTCTCTACCATTTCCACTTTTCACTTTCTTGGGACCAATAATTAAGGCTTATAGAGCAAAAATGCAGAGAAACACAACGAAAAAATGCACTGAATACGTTCACACCACGAGTGTTTGTCCGGAACTGAATGTTTGTGCTGTGAAGCGGGGGTTGGCTGCCTGTACATCAGTCGAGACGTTGTTCACAGAGCTGAACACTGTTGTGTGCCTTTGTGTCAGGCATCCAGTAAGTACAACAAAGTACTTAGCTTTCACACATTTCCCTCCAATGAGGAAACTAGGCGGAAATGGATTGTTGCTATCCGGAGGGAGAGTTTCCCAGTCAGTCCCCGTACCTGCGTTTGTAGCCGAGATTTTAAACAAGAAGATGTCCGAGAGCCAGAAACCGACAGAGGACGACGACTGTTAAAGAAGGGAGCGGTTCCAGTTTTATTTGAGTGGAATAATTATTCAGCTCCACCACCACGACTTGGGGTTTCATTTGGAGAATAACACACACCGTAAGGAGGAAGCTCATCCAGTCTCCACAGACCACGATGATGCTCCAGCTCCGGATCGCGCCGTTGTTGACCTAGCTCTGGAGGAAAATGCTGCTCTCACAGAGGAGATTGTGCGGCTGAGGAAACAGGTGGAGGAGCTCACTTTGAAGCAGCGGTTTGGCTTCCATCACTTTGTAGCCTCAGACAAAAACATACATTTTTTCCCAAGGAAAGATATAGCTCCACTGATCATGATATTACTTAATGAATAAAAACTGTAAGGCTTTGTTAGAAGAGAACATGCTACATATCGTAATTCTATTATGTAGATTTGCATCCTATGAGGACCTCATGCACTTCTGGGCATTAATAGACATTAATAAGCATTAATAGGCATTTTCTTCTCCTTTTTACTCGTGGATGTACGGCATAGTGACTGGAGAATACGACTAACGTTGTTGATGGTCATTCATGGCAAATCTTGGAGAGACCGAGTAAAAAAAGCCATGTCGGTGAATAGACGAAGCTAATCTGCAGTGAAATACCCTGCGCCGGAAGTGAAGCGGCTGGCTTCGTCAGGATGCAGAAGTGAGCGTGCATATACCCCATTGTTTGATGTTCTATGCAAAAGATCACTGTTACTTTCTGCATTCTTGGTTCAGCCGTGTCGATGACCGGGAAGTTATGAGTTTAAGCCTCTGTTTGACCAAGACCATGACCTTGACAACTGTGGAATTGTGTGCTTTTGAATAAAAGCATGCCAGAACTTCTGGAGCTATGTTTTTTCCTTCAGCAGCTAGTCCAGTACCAACTAACAGTTGTATGGTTTTTGGTACCTGCTCATGAATGGAGCAGACCAAATTGCAGATGTTAGTGGGGTTAGTGACTCTACCCAGTTCTGACTGGCTACACATGCCACCAATAGACCCCATGCAAAACGAAACACCGAGCCATGATTTTAACGAACATGATTAGATATTTAAATATTTTAGTTTGGAGGATGGATAATGTGAACAACCCGAGCCTTGATGTTAATCCGAGTTGTTCCAAGAACTTCTTCCAACATACTGGAAGAACTTAGTGACGGTGTATTGCAAGCATTTTGATTTAAAATGTGGAAAAGAAACATCCTTCGCTTACTGAAAGCCTTGGCTCTTTCAGCGTGTCCTTACTGAGAAATGTTTTTCGAGAATTCTTCTCCCAGCTGTGTCAAATCCATATGCTTTAGCAACTAACACACACATACACACACTTAGACTCATAAGAAACCTTGTCTGCAGATGGCCGTTGCAGGATTTGACGTGTTGGAGAAATATTTACTTTTTGGAAAGCTTATACTGTCTGTTGTGTTTTTTTTTCAAGTATTGCTTTAAAACTCTGGTTTCCTTTGTGCTGAAACGTAGCATACTTCAGTAGAAGTTAGTGAGTTGGTTAATGGGCTCCACGTGTGCTCAGATGGGCATGTTCTTCTTGTGTTTTCCTGGGTACTCCGGTTTCCTCCATCCTCCTAAAACATCCTTTCAGGTGCAACGACTAAATGTGACAAGAGATTGGGGTTCTGTTAAGGAGATACTCCCACCTTGCATCCAGTGTTAGCGAATACAGGCTTCAGATTTAATATGAATGAATAAATATGTGCTATTTGGTGCATGTTGAAATGTGCAGGTCACGTTTGTGGCTTAATTCATCGAGGGATGGTGTTGAACTGGCAGGGAGGGTCTGCCATCTCTGTGGATGTGTGTGTGGGCAGAAGCATTTGTGTCAGTTTGAGGTCAACTGAAGGTCTCTGAGAACCTCTGAATTGCTTGCTGGCTCTCTCTCTCTTTCTCTCTCTCTCTTTCACGCGCGCACACACACACACACACACACACACACACACACACACACACACACACACACACAAAATAAAACAAACACT
>JAQLOM010156078.1:0-12998 GCA_030068315.1 Chrysichthys thysi
ATTAATAAGACTGACAACAGCATCGAGCTACAATTACTGTTGGCAATAAAACTATTAATCACTAACTAATCACACTAATACTAATATATCAGACTAATATCAGAGTTAACTACGAAAACTACCCACTAAACGTGTTCTAAAACTAATGATAAGGATAATCTAAGCCCAGTTTCCATCAGTCGAAACACACAAAGACACAAATTCAGCCGTCACCTCAGGATATTAAACAGAGCGCGAGACCCTCAGCTCTGGAACACAGAGCGCGAGCACTGGAAGGGTCAGGTTTCCATGCTGGCTTTCACAAGCAGTAAGAGTAATCTCACCTTCACCTTGTCCTGATGAGGGCCCTCTATCTTTTCCTGTGCTCCTGAAGTCTTCTTCCATCACTGCTTATTTGTGAACAGCGCTGAGGCCGCGTTTCTTCTTCAGGGTTTTTTCTATAAGCAGCTTGCAGACTAAGTGCATTAGCGCCATCTTCTGGACTGAGGTGGAATCGCAGTGGGATTTTCGTCTTTATTCGTCTTCTGCCGCTTAATCCTATTCAGGGTCAGGGTCGGGGTCAGGGTCGGGGTCAGGGTCAGGTTAGGGTCGGGGTGTTGGGGCTGACTGAATTCTTTGTCACCCTCTTGAGCTCTTCTCTTTCCTCAGAGAATTGTATACATGTCAGAAGTACACGCTTCACATCTTCTGTTTCTCCACAGTGATATTTCCCACTTTTCTTGGCAGAGTTTATTATTACCATCGTTGATTATTACTTTAATTTCTGTTCTGCTCAGTGGAACATGTACTGTACCTCTACCTGGTCTGACTTAAGGGCTTCTTTTGCCAGATTATCCACCAGCTTGTTGCCCTTGGTACTGTCGAGGCAAACTACGGCGTCGAAGATGTTGTGCTGTTCAGAAGAAAACAAAGTCGGAGTCGAAAAAGTATCCTTCAGGTATTTATTTGGCTCAGTGCTGACAAGACAATACAGCTGACCCTCCCAAGTGCTGGGCACGAGCGAGAGCCTCTTACAGTCAAAAAGCAGCGTCTTATATACTGATCTTCAATGTCTTATCAGCCTTCTATCACAAGACCCTTACATCATTTTCAAAACAATTCTGCTCTTATCATGTTTTTCCATCAATATGCCCTAACTTTATCAGTGTTATTCTGATGGTGAAGGCCACACCAGCATCATCTCTCAGCCCAAGCCTTACCTCATGGAGGGCTTTCTGCCCCCTAATGTTCATTTTATTTGTTAGGTTTTATTAAATAGATCTTAACCATTGTTAAGTGTACCAATTAAGTCATTTACTTACTTATATGTTTTATGCCTAATGTAATTACATTACTTATGTGTTATAACGTCGGTCCAAGCCCCTATTAAGTACGATCTTATGTTAGTGCTTATGTGTGTGTGTTCCATGCACATGCCATACGTATGTGTGTGATGGCCTTGAATCTTCTCTCATAAGCACTATATGTTTTTAAAAGTTGTGACTTCTGGGCACCCAGGTTGATGTCATGTGCCAGGCGAAGGCCCAAAAGCCCTAGCATGACGTCTTTTATTATTCTTTACCATGTTAACTGGCCTTGAGCATGAGCTGGGGTGGCAGATACCATCAGTTCTATAAGCTTCAGGTTTTAATATTTGTGACCTTGTGATTCTTTAATAAGCACCAATAAAAATGCTGTATCACTCTTAATCTTGTCCACACGTAATATTCCATTGTTTCCAAAAATCATTCACATCAAATAGGTTTCATTCTATATATTATCTACTTAATAAAGCATGCACATATACATTTTTCGCCACGACAGTACCCGTATGTGCTGGAGTCCAAGTGAACTGTACAAAAACATTTTGTTGACTTATTCTAAAAAAAATCAGCTGATGTACTTCATCTAAAAGATCTTGTGTACATGTAGATTTCCCATTCTGAGTGCATAGTATAGAGGACATAGAATCTGAGCAGATGACAGTTTTGTGAGGCTTATCTTCCTCTACACACTGCAGTGCCAGTACAATAGCTATCACCTCAGCAGAGAAAAAAGAGAGGTGATCTGAGATCCTTATCTGGATGGTGACATTATATTTGGGAATGTATACAGCCACTTCTGTTTAACCAGTTGATTCTTTTATGTTTACATCATCATACATGATTTCTAGACATTGCTAGATATTTTGGTAAACTTTCCTGACTTGGTGAGGTTTTGCGTATGGGTATGGTATCAATTCCCATCTTAGTGCACTATTGCACAACATTTTTTAAATATCTCTTCAAATATGTGTCACCTTCATGCCCACATAAGTTCACCGAGTATGACAGAGCACATTTTATCCATCTAAGATTCAATGGCATTTCCTTTTCCCTCTTCTTAGAGTGATGGAATTGGAGATTTTGGAAAGCTCCCTTGCAGCTTTATCTTACACCCTGTCCAGTTCTGCCAATGTGGTTTTTGCTGCAGATTTATACACTATGCATCTACAGTCAAAAACGGAACAGGTTACTGCAAAATATATTCTTTTCATAGTTAAGCCTGATGCCCCCCACATGTATACTGACAGACACTTTAGAAGAATGATTCCTTTTTTACTTTTTTACACAGGAGCTCGAGTGGCGGTCCCACGCAAACCTGAGGGCCGCCCAGGATTCAAGTCCCGCAGCCCGGCCGGGCCAGAGCGCCTCGGCCTCCCAGGGTGGCATGGCACTGGGCAGTCAGGATGAGCCCTGTGGAACTCCCGAATGAGTTCCTCGCTGAGGATATCTGATCTTGGGACCAAGCTCTGTTCCTCAGGACCATAGCCTTCCTAGTCGACCAAGTATTGGAGTTGGCTCCTTCTTCTGCGGGAATCCAGCAGACTACTGACTCAGTACGCCGGAGAGCCTTCTACCTCCACTGCCCCCCGACTGGAGGGGGCTACTTCTCCATCGTCCAGAGGTCCCCGAATGTCCGGCTTGAGGAGTGAAACATGCCAAGTGCGGTTAATGTGCATGTGTGAGGGGAGTTTTAACCTGTAAGTGACTGGGTTGACCTGTGCCTCTGTGAGATATGGACCTATGTATCGAGGAGTGAGTTTGTGAGATGAAGCGGTAAGGTGTAAGTCCCTAGTAGAGAGCCAAACCCGGTCCCCTACTCTGTAATCTGGAGTTCCCCCTCTGCGGCGATGAGCCTGCCTAGTAAACCTTCTTACAGCCTGTCTAATGTTTGTGTGGGTGCATTCCCAGACCCGTTCCGCTTCCCAAAACCACTGATCTACTGATGGAACATCTGTGTCTACAGCGTCCCAGGGACAGAATGGAGGTTGGTAGCCATGTACGCACTGGAACGGAGAAAGCTGAGTAGTGGAATGCCGTAAGGAGTTTCTAGCGTACTCCGCCCAAGGGAGGAATTCCGCCCAGTCGGGTTGTTGACTGTTACAGTATACTCTGAGGTACCTCGTCAGCTCTTGAGTAGCACGTTTGGCCTGACTGTTAGACTGCAGATGATATCCCGAGGTGAGACTGACCGAAGTGCCGAATTTTTTAAAAACGCCTTCCAAACCCGAGAAGCGAACTGCGGACCCCGATCAGAGATGATGTCTTCTGGTATACCATAGTGTCGGAAGACTTGCTGAAACAGAGCATCAGTTACCTGTTTAGCTGCGGGTAGCTCTTCGAACGGAATGAACCTACACGCCTTCGAGAATCAATCTACTATCACCAGTACGACAGTAAATCCTTGTGAAACGGGTAGGTCGGTTACAAAATCCACTGCTAAGTGTGAACACAGTCTGGCCGGCATAGGTATGGCATTAGTTTGCCTGCCGGGAGAATACACGGTACTTTAGAACTCGCACATACAGAGCACGATGACACCGCCCGCCTGATGGAGTTCTCCATACCTGGCCACCAATATTTTGCCTGTAGTTGGTCGAACATGCTCGCGCTCCCCAGGTGTCCCACAGTAGGATTGGTGTGTACCATTTCTATAAGTCTCTCTCGCAATGGTTCCGGAAAAAAAGTGCGACCTTGTGGGCATGCGCTAGGTGCTTGGGTAGTGCGAGCCACATCTTGGATAGCTCTATCTATCTCTCATGTGATGGGAGATATAACCATTCCCACGGGTATAATGTGAGCTGGCTTTTTAGGATGTGGATTAGGCGCATGTCTGCGCGACAGTGCGTTGGCTGGGACATTCTTGGATCTGGGGCGATACGTTATGGTAAAATTGAACCTTGTAAAAAACAGCGACCATCTCGCTTGCTGCGGGTTAAGATGCTTTGCCTGTTTCCGAAACTCTAAGATTCGATGGTCTGTAATTACGATGAAAGGATGCTTGGCTCCCTCTAACCAGTGCCTCCATTCGGTGAGCGCCGCTTTAACTGCGAGAAGCTCTCGGTTGACTATGTCATAATTCTGTTCTGCCGAATTTAATCGAATTTAATCGAAGGCTTGGCGGGCTTTGCCCGTCATCGTTATCTGCTTTGGAGCTCCTTTCAAGAGATCCGTGAGAGGAGCCGTTACGGCACTAAACCCTTTAATAAATCGCCTGTAGAAATCGCTCCCGGTCCGTGTAGGGAATGGTCAAGTTGTAACGGCTGAAACATTGTCTTGCTCCATAGCCACTCCAGTTGGGCCAATTCGGTACCCCAGGTATGAAATTTCTGTTTTATAGAATTCACATTTTTCGGCTTTGGCGAATAGGTTGTGTTGAATTAAGCGTTCTAATACTTGGCATATGTGTGTTATATGAGTGGGATAGTCCCTCGGGTAAACCAGAATGTCGTCTAGGTAAACGTGCTTTCCCAGCATGTCCCGAAAAACACCATTCATAAAAGCTTGAAAGAAGCTGGGAGCGTTGGCTAATCCATAAGTCATGACATTGTACTCATAGTGACCTGACAACATACTGAACGCTGTTTTCCACTCATCCCCGGGTCTTATTCACACTAGATTGTAGATGCTTCTTAGGTCTAGTTTTGTGAATATTGTGGCCCCCTACAGTTGTTCAATGGCAGCGGGGATGAGCGGAATGGGATGAGGATATTTAACCGTGATTTCATTCAATCCTCTGTAATCTATACAGGGTCGTAATCCCCCCCCCTCCTTCTTCTCAATAAAAAAGAATCCAGCTGAAGCTGGGGAGGTGGATTTACTTATTAAACCTTGCACTAAGGCTTCCCTGACGTATTCCTCCATAGCCTCTGTCTTTGTACGTGACAAGGAGTATACATGTGCGCGAGGTGGGGTGCTATCAATCGCACAATCCTATGGCCGATGAGGGGGAAGTCGTGCGGTTTTAGTAGGCGAAAAAAGGCAGTGGCAAAGCTTTTATATTCTTCGGGAATATCTATCTGCTGTAATGCCTTAGAACTTTCTATGGATGTGGTCATCGCTGATTGATTGTAGGTGGTGCACATTTTCGTGCGCATAACAGAGACCAAGCTATAACTCGCGGCCACCTCCAGTGAAACTGTGGGCTGTGTTTGCAATGGGTAACCCTAGAACTAACGCCGGCCGTGCATGTTCCACTACAAAAAATCGTATCTTTCCAGAGTGTGTTGGTGTTACGTCTAAGCGCAAACTCTCCGTAATTTGTGAAAGCACTTGTCCTCTGACCGCATGACTGTCCAATGCTTGAGGGGAGACCGGGTTTGCTAACGGAGCTACGGAAATGTTCAAAGAGTTAACTAATGCGCGTGTAATGAGATTACCAGTCGCCCCCAAGTCAATTAAGATTGAGATAGATATGGGGTGTTTGTGGACATACAGAGTAGCTTTAAGACAGAACTGAGAGACATAAAGGGTATAATGGCAGATCTTACGGTAATGTTCGACTGTGAGTCGTACTCAGCTGTTTGTTCCTCGGTTCCGCAGAACCAGCACCTTTGCACTAGTCGTTTCTTTCTGCCCCGTCTCTCACGATAAGTCTGCATGCCCACCTGCATGGGTTCTGAGGCCGAGGCTTGCAGCGAGTGTCCCAAGTCTGGGGCGCTGTCATGGTGGTGAAGTGCCCGTCGGAACTGGAACCGGGAAGTGTTGACAGGGTCCCTTTCTGCTCTTTGATGCACATCTAGGGTGATGGCTAGCAAGATGATTTTCTCTAATGCTTGTCCAGTGTCTTTACACGCTATCTCTCGGCGTATCACGGGACGTAGGCCACTCAGGAAAATCTCCCGTAGTGCTGACTCGTTCCACCCACTCTCAGCCTCAAGAACCTGGAAGGATACGGAGTAATCAGCAGCTGAGGAGTTCCCTTGGTGCAGTTGAATCAGCTGTTGTCTGCTGTTCTTCCCATGCTCTGGGTGGTCAAACACCAGGCAGAACTGCTGGACAAATGTGGAGTAATCCCGAGTGAGAACTCCTGCTGCCTTCCATACTGCCGCAGCCCAATCCATTGCGGGTCCTTTAAGGCAGTGAATCAGCAGCGAGATCCTTTGTCCTTCCATCATCTCGGGATACTCCGCGAAGTACAACTCACATGCCAGAAGGAACTTGCCACACCCTTCGGGATCCCTGCCATATCTTTCCGGCAGAGCTGCATGTCTCAGTCTTGTGTGAGCAGCAGCTCTCGTGGATGTGGAGGGAACCGATGGTGTGGTAGAGGAGGGCTTGTTTAGGGCTCGTACAAGCCCAGCCACGGTGTTGGAAAGTGTCTCCAGCTGTTGTTGATGGTGCAAGAGCAGTTGTGACAGCGGGAATTCCTCCGGGCTGGGTGTGTCAGTGACGCTGGCCTCCATATGGGAGGTCCGGTCATCTGTTATGCTGGATACGCAGAGACTGGGTGAATTGCAATCCAAAGTGCTTTATTTACAAACCATGCAAACCAACGTGAATCCCCTTTCCCTATTATATACAGTCCAAGTCGGCCTATGTAGCCATAGTCCCAAAGTCCAATAAGGCAGTGTTGAAAACACGCTCTCTCTGCCCAGGCTCGGCCGAAGGGTAGTGATCCAGTCTAAGGTGAACTGCGGTCGAGGCACAAGGCGCGGCCGTGTAACTCACTGGAAGTATGGAAACAGAGAGGCATAAAGCACATTCCTGAGTAGCATACACACAATATAGTATCTACACATATACTGAGGGTGACCGGATGCTGGGTCGAGGGCGACTGACGTTTAAAGTAGCTGATAATAGATTGTGTACAGGTGTGGGTGATGATAGTGGCGAGGGCGCTGTGGAAAACCTGGTTAGTACTCTAGGGATCTGGATCGATGGGTAAGGGTCGGCTGCTGCTCCAGCCTCGACCTTACACTCTTTCCAATCTGAATGGTCTAAAGTTTCCTGGTATTTTAAAATCTTATCCAGATCATGAAATAGTATCTTTCCCAGATTCTACTTTATAAATTTATATTACATTCTTGTCCTTGTCAATAAGACTCAGCATAGAATGCAAATATTACCCTTCCCTAAGGTGAAATTTTCTATTTTCCTTAATGCAATATTAGATTCAGCTTTTGTAAACGAATGCATTTATAACATCGCCATCCTTGTCATTATTCTGTAAGGCAAACTGATATCTTGTGATATTTTTTTTCCACTCTTGATGTAAATGTTCTGTGCTATGCACTTTGACCAACACCATTGCTATTATTTCTGCCTTGAATTCATTTCTAGTCACGAGATTTTGACTTGTGTACAAGATCTCCATGCTCCCCATATCCATTCCCCCTTCCGCATATTTGCCATTTTTGTTTTCCTTTAAATACACTTGTAATATGTCCTGTAACTTGACATTTATATCACCTTATTACAGGCAGAATGTACTCCCTTAAATTGAAATTCCTGTTTCCTGTCAGCGAGAGTACTGAGGCTTTCATTTTTTCACTGTCTCTTATTTGTGGTGTGATTTCCTTTACAGAACCTCCCTTTAGGTTCTTTTTAAGTTCATCTAAATTCTCCAGTAATAATAGGAATTCCTGTTATTACACCTTTCACTCCCTTTCAGTTTTGACCAAAGACCCTGACTTCACTTCTCTATTGCTTTCTTTAATCCATTTTCAATGTAACCCGACTCAGATTAACTACTTCATTCAGTTGCTTGAATGTAATAACCATCTTATACTCATCATTTCTCTGCATACATCCTTTCACTCACTTGATACACCTTAATGTTAAAAACGTTTTTCCTGTGTCATTCCATCTGTTGCACATAACTTTTTTGTTAGCTTGGAATATTACAATTTCTTTAGCTGTGTACATTTATTGGGCCAGAGTCAGGTCTACATTTAATTTGAAGAGCTCTGTTGAAAACAGGTTTAATCAAAATATTGCTTAGAACTTAATTCCCTGTATTAGCGGCATTCATTTCTTTAAATAATGTTTAAGATGATTTGGTGGAAATTCACACACAACCAGACTCATCATTACAAAGGATTTATTAGAACACAAAACACAGAATAAGAGACAGTAAGACATAGAGACATAATAACAGACACAATACGAAGACAAAGAAATGTGTCCTTAGCCGAGCACAATCTGTATATGTATGTAGCACTGTTTGTGTGTAGCACACGTTCCTTCACAATGAGAATTACCGACGTATTAGAAATGTATAGGGAAACCCTGTTGTGATGAAGGTCACTGAGGGAGATGTCTCTCTTTATTCATGAAACACAAGCACGAGTTGACTTTTTCCTCGGATGTTTAGGTACATTGAGAAGTGGTACAAAATAGTTTGGAGGAACTGAATCATGACACAGGAGCTCACCAAGTGCCAAAGAATATTTCTGATCTATTCTTTTAGTTGTCACATATGACTATGGTCTGGGGGGTACTGTATATAATCTGTAAGAATCCTCTGCTTGGGACTCTCAGTTCATCAGATGCTCCAAACAAATGATGATTAAAACTTCCATTTAAGACTTTGCTTGCATCTCCATGTGTGTGTTAATGTCTCATTTTTTTTTTTACAGAATTTCTACAACATCCCCTCACTGTAAATATCAGGAAATGAAGGATGAAATTCTGATCCAACATCTTTTTTCATCTCTTGATCTCAAACCAAAATGCCTTCAGTGTGTAGCAATGAAGGAAAAAAAAAATGTCCTTGCTGTTCCCATATTTTCAGTGGGAACTGCATAAACCAGGCTACACCTGGATCCCATCTGCTGATAACCCGGCACCCTGCTGCCTGTACAAGTTCATCATATACAACAAAAATCGCCATACAAGAAACACAACAAATCAGATAAAAGTTTAAAATATAAATGCTTCGACAATACATCAGATCACTTTACAATTTAAGATCTTGTCATGAAGCAGTCACGCTGAGACGTAGTCCGTGAGAAACTTCGTGCTTTATTTACAGTGTAGTGAAATAAACAACTGCAAGTTAGAAAAACCCAATATCCTTAATTCAGGAAGGAAGGACAAACGGTATGCGATAACTCAGTCTTGACTCCCTGAAGACGATTCAGCTCTTAGAGAGAAAGGTCCCGAATCCTGGTTAGAACACACAACTTCAGTTCATCACAGGATAAAACATAAGGACATTACTGAGCATAACACAAGGGTGATCGGACGTCTGTTCGAGGGTGTCTGTGATTAAACACAGGTGAGCGGTCGAGTACCTGTAGTGCGAACGTAAAAACCCGGTTAATATTCCGGGGATATGGATGGGTGGTTACCGGCTGGCTTCAGCCCCCTCCTTACAGATCTATGGTTTAGAATGTCACTGAATTGTTGCAGATTGTTTTTGGCATATCGACGGCATCAAGAATGGTAACTCATGACTTAATATTTTTATGTAAATAGACCATAAATTGCAATTTGAGACTTGCATCTTGTTCCAAACAGTTAGGACAGGGTCTTGGTTGCCAGTGTGTTTCTTTTAACAAGACTCAGTAAGCATTTGGGAACTGAGGACAATATTTATAAAAGTTCTGAAAAGGGAAATCCTTTGCTATTCTTTTTGATATATGACTTAATTTGCTCAACAGTCCAGAGTTTCTGATGTCACGTTTTTTTGCTTTACAATGCTCCACACACAGTTCAGGACTGCAGGCAGGCCAGTCTAGTACCCACATTCTTTTACGACGAAGCCACGCTGCTGTGGCATACGCAGAATGTAGCTAGCCATTGTCCTACTGGAATAATCAGAGACGTCCCGGAATAATACGTCATCTGGATTGCAGCATATGTTGCTCCAAATCCTGTTTTGTACCTCGTTGCCCATGCCATGTGCACTAAGACAGACCATACCAACACAGATACAAGCTTTGGAACTTGATACTGGCAACAAGTTAAATACCCCTTTTCTTCTTCCACCCAGAGGACACAATGTCAATGATTTCCACAAACAATCTGAAACTTGCATTTGTACTTAGTTTGTCCAATGGATATGAAGTTTTCTTTTATGCAAGCTAATGGCAGAAAGAGAGATTTTGACTGGTGTGAACACACTTGTGGATTTGGAGAGAATTTGTGTCACGAAAGCTCTTCCCACACAGTGAACAGTGATGCGGCTTTTCTCCTGTGTGAACGCGCTGGTGTCTTTGAAGACTTCCCAAACGAACAAAGCTCTTTCCACACTGTGAACAGTGATATGGCTTCTGTCCGGTATGAACACGTTGATGCCTTTTAAGATAGTCAATCTGACCAAAGCTCTTTCCACACTGTGAACAGAGATATGGCTTCTCTCCAGAGTGAATCTGTTGATGTGCTCTGTGACTACTCCTGCGAGTAAAACTTCTACCACACTGTGAGCACATATATGGCTTCTCTCCTGTATGAATGCGCTGGTGCTTTTGGAGAGAACCCGACAAACCAAAGCTCTTTCCACACTGTGAACAGTGATACGGCTTCTCTCCTGTGTGAATGCGCTGGTGCTTTTGGAGAGAACCCGACTCACCAAAGCTCTTCCCACACAGTGAACAGTGATGTGGTTTCTGTCCAGTGTGAATCCGTTGATGTGCTTTGAGATGACTCTGCTGAGTAAAAGTCTTCCCACACTGCGAGCACATAAATGGTTTCTCTTCTGTGTGAATACGCTGGTGGGTTTGGAGATTATTTGATTGACCAAAGCTCTTTCCACACTGTGAACAATGATATGGCTTTTCTCCGGTGTGAATGCGTTGGTGTCTTTGAAGATTTCCCATACGAGGAAAGTTCTTTCCACACTGTGGACAGTGATATGGCTTCTGTCCGGTGTGAACACGCTGGTGCTTTTGGAGAGAACTTGATTCACCAAAGCTCTTTCCACACTGTGAACAGTGATGTGGTTTCTCTCCAGTGTGAATGCGTTGATGTGATTTGAGATAATCCTGCTGACCAAAACTCTTCCCACACTGCGAGCACATAAATGGTTTTTCTCCTGTGTGAATGCGCTGGTGTCTTTGAAGAGTGCTTATTTTAGCAAAACTCTTCCCACATTGTGAGCACATAAATGGTTTCTCTCCTGTGTGAATGCGTTGGTGGGTTTGAAGTTTACATTGAGAAATAAAACTCTTCCCACAAAGTGAGCAAGGGTGGAGATCTTTTTTAATCTCTGAAGCACTGGTGATAGTATCAGGTAAACTGGAAGTCTTTTGATGGTTCCTCGACATTGTTGTGGGCACCGTGGTTTTGTCCATCTCTGGGGAGAAAAAAAATATAATACATTACTTTCCCAGTGCAAGGAATGGCTAATGGAATGACTCAACCCTATTTTTTGACCAGGCAGTGTGTGTGCACATGTGAGAAAGAGTAATTGGAGTAGAAAGCTAACTGTAGATTTTCACTTCATTCTCATTCAGGAGCAACAAAAAGTATGGCCAAGATGGCAGAAGTTTAAGGCTACATGTATCATGAAAGCATTGTGTTGCACTGCATGTTGATTTGAGTGGTGTGTCTAAATTTGTCCTGTTGTTCCTAAAATTTTCAGTGAGGAGAACCAGGACTACTAGTGGAAAAAGTTAATCTGGGGCCCTGACTGTAGACATTTGGATATGATTTTTTTCAAGCAATCAAAAAATATTGAAAGATGGAACATGGTATTGTTTAAATGATTAATAACTGAATGTCTAATCTTGGTTTTAGCCATGGCTTTCTGCTGAACAACGCATCTGTTGTTAAAAAGGACAAAAAAAAAAAAAAAAAAAAAAAAAAAAAAGACCAGAGAGCTGTCTAAGAATGAAAAGCTAAGCATTTTGAATCTGAGAAGAAAGGGATAATCACACTGAGCCAGTGCACATGTAATAATCATAACCAGTGCAACACTGAGAATATTCCCAACAGGAAATAGAGTACAGAAATGAAAACACCTCAAATCAGATGCCCCTCTGTACTCCACAGCCCCATATTATGGCTGATCTCACTTCTGATCTAAGGCGTTCTTTGCCTTTTTCTACATTATGATTTTATCGTTTCCCCACAACATTACTCTGCCCCATTAGATTATTCTAAAGTAACATGAAGGAAACAGAAAGGGAGTGAAAATACACAACAACGTGACACAATGCACTGTGATGCATCTGGATAAACTCAATGCATAAAACCTCCTGAAATGTTTCCATTTCAGTAGCTGGAAAGTTCTAGTTCCATTTTTCCAGGTTTGTAAAAGTTCCTAGAACTTTACAGTGGTGTTTAATGTCATAACAGGTCAAGAGGCACCTTTGTGTCAACACTAAAAATACATATTTTTGAAGTTCATCTGTATTTCATGATTTTATATAAACAACAAGATATAGATTCCTAATGAAAACAGGTAAATTTCAAAATGTCACTGTCCTGATCACAAAGCAAAGTTTGAGGAGAAGAATAGTCATTTTCTATTCTTTAGCGGTATAAGAAATTATTATTTATTATTAATAACAATAATTCAACACTGCTTACTCAGAGTTCTGAACACTGAACACGACTAACTTAGTTGAATCCTTAACTAAAACTTACCACATGAGGAAAATGTTAACTGAGGTAAACTTAAACTTAGTTTAATCCTCAGCAACTGCCAACGACTAAAGTGAGCAAACTGAATAAATGAAACTCCTATCAGTCAGAATGTTTGCTGGTTAATTTAAAGTGTAAAAGCCAGCTATCAGCACTGGACACTAT
>JAQLOM010156148.1:0-12982 GCA_030068315.1 Chrysichthys thysi
AGATAAGATAAGATAAGATAAGATAAGATAAGATAAGATAAGATAAGATAAGATAAGATAAGATAAGATAATCCTTTTAGTCCCACAAGTGGGAAATTTGCATTGTCATGGCAGAAAGTGGACAGAATAAGATAAGAGCAGCAAAAAATTAAGAACAGTAGAATAAAAACTACAAAAAATATAAAAGCAGTACAGTTTAAAAAGTACACTATACAAACACTCTGAACAAAACAAATATGTATGAACAAGGATTGCACATATTGCCTCAGAATATTGCAATCAAAAGAAATATTGCACATGGTATATTGGATGTGTGTGTTAGTCTATGTGTGTGAGGTTAGCTGCAAGGACTTTGTTGTAGAGTCTGACAGCAGTTGGAAGGAAAGACCTTCTGAATCTTTCCTTCCCACATCGTGGATGCAGGGGCCTGCCACTGAATGAGCTGCTCAGTGCTGTCAGAGTCTCCTGCATGGGGTGGGAGATGTTGTCCAACAGGGATGACAGCTTAGCTACCATTCTCCTGTCGCTCACCACCTCCACTGGGTCCAGAGGGAATCCTAGAACAGAGCTGGCCCTCAGGGTGAGGCTGTTCAGTCTGTTTCTGTCCCTAGCAGAGATGCTGCTGCCCCTGCAGACCACAGTGTAAAAGATGGCTGATGCCACTACAGAGTCATAAAAGGTCTTCAGGAGTGGCCCCTGCAGTCCAAAGGACCTGAGCCTCTGCAGTAGGTACAGCCTGCTCTGCCCTTTTTTGTATAGAGCATTTGAGTTGTTAATCCATTCCAGTTTATTATTCAGATGAACACCAAGGTACTTGTAGCTCTCCAAAGTCAATGTCCATACCCTGAATGTTCAGTGGTGGCAGTGTAGATTGCTTGTGCCTGTGGAAGTCTACCACCAGCTCCTTGGTTTTTCCAGTGTTGATCTGGAGGTAGTTCTGCTGGCACCAGTCCACAAAGTCAGTTCTCTATACTCCTTGTTGTCCCCATCAGTGATGAGACTGACTATTGCAGAGTCATCTGCGAACTTTTACAAAAAGCACTTGGTGGAGTTGTAAGAGAAGTCTGCAGTGTAGACGGTGAAGAGGATATCACATGCATCAGCCCCGGTGCACGTTTGCGAAACTGGATGTGACGTCATCGCGCAATGGAAGTGGCGCGCACGTGGTCCCGGAAGTCTCGCGCACCACTGCTATATAAACTGGTAACGGGTTGTCATCTTTACTCAGTCATTGAGTCTCCATGTACTTCTCTGCCCGACCCAGATTCCACAGTACCGTGAGTACGCTGCCCTTCTTGGTTTCACCTTTTTGTTGTTGCTGTATGCGTGTGAGAACGTTGATTCCTGTTGGGAATCTTGACTCCTTAGAGAGCGTTCTCAGATTAAAAAGCGTGGTTTACCAGCTCTTTCGTGCATTTCTGCAATTGGGTTCATCCACTATGCTACACTGGGCTAACTGTATTCAGGTGCATTCACCTACTCCCATGTCAGAATGACTGAGCCTGCAGTGAACCCAGCGGGCCTTGCCATCCTGGTTGATATGGTTGAACTTGGGCCTTGGGCAGGCAGTCGAGATTGTCAACATGAAGCAGGAGGTGGTGGGATTGCATCAGCAACTCACTGCTCTGCACCAGGCACATCTTGCCTTGGCTGCCGCGACATCATCATCACCGGAGGCAGTCCAAACCCCTCCTACTCCCAGAATTTCTCCCAAGATTTCTCTCCCTGATAAGTGGAATGGGATTGACAGGAAGTGTGAAGATATACTAACCAATCTGTCTCTGGTTTTCGAGTTCCAGGCTGAGCGATATCCCTCTGACCAAAGCTGCATCGCACTTCTCGCCTCCCTTCTCACAGGGCAGGCAGCTGAGTGGGCTACCGTAGTCCTGAGATCCGACTCGGACGTCGGCATCTCCTACTGACCAGCTCAGGGCCACATTTCAACACACCGATAGTGAGGTGGAGGTGGACTCCCGCCTCTACCATCTGCGGCAGGGTGAGCATCCTGTAAGCCACTACACGGCTGAATTCCAGACCCTGGCTGTCCAAACGTCCTTGGAACCACCTACTCGCCCGGTTAGACCTCCACCTCCGTCAGAGGCCCACTCAACTGGAGCCAGGGAACCCATGCGAATCGGGCGTGCCTCCCTGACTGCCACAGAGAGGGAGCAACGCTACTGCAAGGGGCTATGTGCCTACTGTGCCTCTTCCGACCACCATCGCGCCACCTTCCCTCTCCGTCCAGGAAATGGTCAGACCAGGTGAGTGGAAGGAGGAGCTCACCTGGTCTTGTCGCCGTCACCTCCCATATTCCGACCGTCTCCTGGTTAATGCTACAGGTCCACCTTCAATTGGGCCACCAGTGGATCGCCACCACCTCCTTCATGGTCTCAGGAGCTGCGGGAAATTTTATTGACTTTGCCTACATCACCCAATTGGGAGTTAACGGGGAGGCATTATCTCAGCTGGTCACCATCACTGCAGTTAACGGTCGACCCCTGTCATCCAGTCCCATAACACATCAGACCCCCCCCCCACCCTCACCATTGGAGATAACTCTGAAGATATCTTTTTTCTGCTGACTCCTCTCTCTTCACTGCCTCTCATCCTTGGTCACCCCTGGCTACTTCGACACAATCCCCTCATCTCATGGACCCAGCAGCAGATCCTACAGTGGAGCCCAACCTGCAAGGAACTTTGCCTCCACGACACGGCTGAGATGTGCTCTGGGGAGTCCAAGGCCCCCGACATCGACCTGAAGACCATTCCTGTCCCATACCACGACTTGGTGGGGGTCTTCAGCAAAAATAGCGCTGTCAAGATTCCTTCTCATCGATCCTATGACCTGGCCATCGACCTCCAGCCAGGTACGGTACCACCCCGCAGCCACCTCTACTCCCTCTCGGCGGAAGAACAAAAGGCCATGGAGGAGTATGAAGTGGAAGGTCTTCACCAGGGCACCATCAGGCCATCTTCCTCTCCCGCGGCCGTGGGGTTCTTCTTCGTTAAGAAGAAAGACAGAGGTCTTCGCCCCTGTGTTGACTATCAGGGGCTCAACAAGATCACCATCAAGAACCGTCATCCTCTTACCAACACCGCCCTGGATGTCCTCTCTGGTGCCACTATTTTCACAAAGCTGGACCTGCGGAGTGCTTACAATCTGGTTCGCATCAGGGAGGGTGATGAGTGGAAGACGGCCTTCATAACTTCCACCGGTCACTACGAATCCCTGGCCATCAAGAGGTTGCTGGCCCATCAGTTGTTCTGTAAGGTGGAGAAATGTGCTGTCCACCAGCGCTCTACCACATTTTTGGGGTTTGTCATCTCACCCCACGGTGTGGCTATGGATTCTCAGAAACTGGATGCTGTGCGTGATTGGCCCCTAACCAAGACGCTCAAACAGCTCCAGTGCTTCTTGGAGTTTGCTAATTTCTATCGGTCGTTTATTCGGGACTTCAATTCAACTGCAGCACCTCTCACTGCCCTCAACAAACACTCCAAGACCACCTTCTCTCTCAACCCTCTTGCCATCCAAGCCTTCAAACACCTCTGCCAACTCTTTACCTCTGCTCCCATCCTCCTTCACCTGGACCCCTCCAAACCTGTCGTGGAGGTGGATGCCTCCGATGTGGGCATAGGAGACGTCCTCACCCATGCAGCTTCTTCTCTAGAAAGTTTACTCCCACACAGCAGTGTTATGGGGTAGGGGACCGTGAACTGTTGGCCATTAAGTGGGTTCTAGAAGAATGGATTCATTGGCTCCAGGGCGGCGGTGACCCATTCACAGTCTGGACTGACCATCAAAACCTTATCACCATTCAACAGGCCAAGCAGCTCAACCCCAGACAGGCGCAGTGGGCACTATTTTTTGAACAGTTTAACTTTGTTATATCTTACCGCCCGGGGTCTAAGAACACCAAGGCAGGTGGTGGACGCTGCTCCTGTTCTTCCTCCTCACCTCATCCTGTTTACTCTCCGGTGCGAGTTAGAAGACAGAGTCCACCAGGAACAGACCTTAGAATCCCCTCCGGACAACACCCCACCTGGTCTTCTCTTTGTTCCCACCACTCTGCGTCCTGACACCCTCCACTGGGCCCATTCCTCACCCAGGTACCTCCAGGACCCTCTGTCTCCTACAGAGAGCTTTCTGGTGGCCTGGCATGACCGCTGACACGAGGCAATTCGTCCAGGCCTGTGCAGTGTGTACCAGGGCCAAGACCACTAACTCTCCCAGCTCAGGAGAACTTCAACCCCTCCCGGTGCCACATCGCCCTGGATTTCATAACCGGTCTTCCTAAGTCCGAAGGCAAAGACACCATCCTCACCATCATCAACTGCTTCTCTAAGGCTGTCCACCTGGTGGCTCTCTCCAGACTCCCCAGTGCTAAAACCACCGCCGAGCTGGTACTAGAACACATAGTCTGCTTGCATGGGTTCCCTAAGGACATCGTCTCGGACAGAGGGCCCCAGTTCACTGCCAAGTTCTGGAAGGACTTCTGCCATCTGATCAATACCAGTCTGTCTTCAGGATACTACCCCCAGACCAACGGTCAGATGGAACGGAACAACCAACAACTGGAGCGCTCCTCAGATGCTTCGTCACTGATCGCAAGTGCTCCTGGGCTCGCTATATCATTTGGGCGGAGTTATCCCACAATCTCCTCACCTCCTCTGCCACCGGCCTCAGCCCATTTGAGGTATGTTATGGTTTCCAACCTCCGAAGTTTGAGCACCAGGAACCGGTGCTTGATGTACCATCCGCCCAACAGTTGGTCCATTGGTGCCAGTGACTTTGGTCCCAAGCTCGCACAGCCATTCAACGAGTCAATGCCTGCTACATCAAGCAATATCACCACCGGCACCATTCGGAACGATTGTTCCATGTTTGTCTGGCTCTCCACTTGCAATATCAACCTCTGCACCGAGTCCAAGAAGCTCACCCCAAGATTCATCGGCCCTTACAAGATCACTCACCGGATTAACCCTGTCACCTTCCGGCTCCAGCTGCCTGCCTCTCTCCGGATCCACCCTGTATTCCACATGTCCCAATTTAAACCTGTCGTCTTCTCTCCTCTGTCTCCCCAGGAACCCACCCCTGCCCCACCCAGGATGATTGACAGTGGTCCTGCCTACATCGTTCGGCGAATCCTCGACTCACTACCCCGGGACCGTGGAACCCAGTACCTCATCGATTGGGAAGGCTATGGTCCGGAAGAGCGGTTATGGGTTCCCGGACGCTTCATCTTGGATCCTTCCCTCATCCAGCACTACCATCATTGGGTAGCCTCCCAGCTGGGTCCGTCTGGTGATGGTCCTGGAGGAGGGGGTACTGTCACAGCCCTGGTGTGCATTAACGAAACCGGAAGTGATGTCATTGCGCATCGGAAGTGGTGCGCACGTGGTCCCGGAAGTTTTGCTTTTACTGCTATATAAACTGGTAACCGGTTGTCATCTTTGCTAAGTCATTGAGTCTTCATGTGCTTCTCTGCTCACGACACAGGGAGACGGAACGTCAAAGAAGGAGGGCTGAGGGTCTTTGCTACTACTGTGGAGGCACAGGACATCTGGTAGCACTCTGTCCCATTAAACCCGGGAGCCCGGCTCAAGGAAATCAACCTCAGCGGGAGTTGCGTGTTCCCAGAACATCGGTGGGTGTCACTGCTTTTACTTCCGATACCAAGCTACGTTACCTTAAAGTAAAGATTGTCTACAAGGATCAGGAAGCTTACTTCAATGCTCTTATAGATTCAGGATCTGAAGGAAATTTTATCAGCAGTGACGCTGTGTCTTATCTCAATGTTCCCCTCAGAAGGCTACCGCACTCTATAAAGCTAAGCACCATAGATGATGGACAGATCGGGAAGGACCGGGTACGCTATCAGACCGACACAGTAATCTGTTTTACCAGTTTTCTACACTCTGAAGAGATGGAACTACTCGTGACGCCTATGACCCAACATCAGCTCATTCTAGGACAACCCTGGCTAAGAACACATAACCCAGTAATCGATTGGACGGATGGAGAAATAGTCCAATGGTCTTCACATTGTCTAAAGAACTGTCTCATTAACCCGGTGTTACAAGTCCATTGATCCATTGAGAGCCAAGAGTGGAAGGAGCACTTGCAAATTCCCGCAGAATATACACATTTCAGTGAAGTATTTAGTAAAGCCAAAGCCAGCAGACTACCACCTCACAGGTCCTATGACTGTGCCATTGACCTGCTTCCGGGGACATCCCCACTTAGGGGTCGTGTATATCCACTTTCACCCAAAGAGACCAAGGCCATGGAAACATATATCGAGGAAGCATTACAACAGGGTTACATCGAACCATCTACTTCCCCTGCCGCGGCCAGCTTCTTTTTCGTGGAAAAGAAAGATGGTGGACTTCGACCGTGCATTGACTATCGTAATTTAAATCGAATCACAGTCAAGTATCCATACCCGCTACCACTGGTTCCTGCAGCACTGGAACAGCTACGAGAGGCTAAAATCTTCACCAAGCTAGACCTACGAAGTGCATACAACTTGATTCGTATTAAAACCGGTGACGAATGGAAGACCACCTTCATTACCACCGCCGGGCACTACCAATATAAGGTTATGCGGTATGGCCTGGCGGGGGCGCTATCGGTCTTCCAGTACATGATAAATGAAGTTCTCAGCGACCTGTTGGGGAAGTGTGTCATAGCTTACATTGATGATATTCTCATATACTCACGCTCATATCAAGAACATGTCAAGCACGTAAAGCAGGTACTTACAAAGTTGCAGGACAATCAACTCTTTATTAAGGGCGAAAAATGCGAGTTTCATGTACCTACTGTCCAGTTTTTAGGTTACGTCATAGATGCAGAAGGAGTACGGATGGAGGAATTCAAAATCCAGGCGGTTCTCAGCTGGGAATCACCACGCACTGTCAAGGAGCTGCAGCGTTTTCTGGGCTTTGTGAACTTCTATAGGAGGTTTATCCGATCCTTCAGCACTCTCGCAGCCCCTCTCACATCACTGCTAAAGAAGAGTAGCAAGAAGCTTCACTGGACTTTCGAGGCAGAGGCGGCATTCCGACGGTTGAAGGAGGCCTTCACTACAGCACCCATTTTGAAGCACCCGGATCCAAGTAAGCCATTCATAGTTGAAGTAGATGCTTCTGATATGGGAGTTGGAGCAATCTTATCACAGAGATTTGGGGATAAACCTAAAATGCACCCAGTTGCCAACTTTTCGAGAAAACTCTCTCAGGCAGAGCGTAACTATGATGTAGGGGACAGAGTTATTAGCCATTAAGCTGGGACTTGAAGAGTGGCGTCACTGGCTGGAGGGGGCAGATCACCCATTTATTGTGTACACAGACCATAAAAATCTCGAATACCTACAGACAGCTAAGAGGTTAAACCCCAGACAGGCTAGATGGGCCTTGTTTTTTACTCGTTTCGATTTCAGCATTTCATTCCGGCCGGGTTCAAAGAACGGTAAAGCTGATGCCCTTTCTCGAGTTTATTCCACAGATCCTGATGAGAGCACCGTATCTACAATCTTGCCTGAGACTTGCTGGGTGAATGCCGTGGAGTGGGACATTGACCAGGAAATACAGGACAGCGAAGAACCGCTTCCATCTACTCCCGTTCCAGAGGGAAAGACCTATGTCCCATCTCATCTGAGAGGTAAACTAATCACCTGGGCTCATTCCTGTCCTGCCTCTGGACATCCTGGAGTTAAAAGAACATTAGACTTACTTTCAGCCAAGTACTGGTGGCCAGACATGCGCCAAGAGGTGCAAAGATTCGTAACTTCCTGTGCTGTATGCGCCAGAGCGAAAACGCCCAGAACCTTACCCTCAGGAAAACTACACCCCTTACCCATTCCCCAGCGCCCATGGTTCCACATAGCATTGGACTTCATTACTGACCTACCTGAATCCCAAGGCATGACTACCATTGTGACAATCGTAGATCGTTTTTCTAAAGCCTTACGTCTCGTGCCATTACCTGCATTACCTAGTGCCTTCGAAGAGGCAGAACTACTGTTTTCGCAGGTGTTCCGATTCTACGGTCTCCCAGAGGACATCGTTAGTGACAGAGGTCCACAATTTACTTCCTGGGTCTGGTCAACATTTATGGATAAGTTGTGGATCACCATCAGTTTATCCTCCGGCTACCACCCCCAATCCAACGGCCAAGTAGAGAGAGCAAACCAAGAAGTGGGACAATATCTCAGAACTTATCGCTCAAACAATCAGGCGGATTGGGCCAGGTATTTACTGTGGGTAGAATATGCACAAAACTCCTTAAAAAAGCGTGCAACTAACCTTACCCCGTTCCAGTGCCACCTAGGTTACCAACCTGCCCTGTTCCCGTGGAACGCAACCGAATCCGAGGTCCCGGCGGTGGATGAGTGGTTCCGGAGGAGTGAGCAGGTTTGGGAGAGAGCTCATCGTCATCTCCAGCAGGCCGTGGAGGAACAACGGCGCTACGTGGACAGAGATCGGAATGACACACCTAACTATGAGGTGGGGGACAGAGTCTGGCTGAGTACCAAGGACATCCGAGGACTTCAGGGGAGTTGGAACCTGGGTGACCGCTTCATCAGGCCGTTTCAGATCGCTGACAGAATCAATGAGGTCACCTATCGTCTGTGGCTCCCGAGTCACAGCAGGATGTGCTCCTCGTTTCACATGTCCCAACTAAAGCCCTTTCGACCAGGACCACTGGACGACGATGCGTCGGGCGGTACTGTGGAGCTGCGAGAGGATCTCCAAGATGACATCTACACGGTGCGTCAGATCCTGCGCTCACGCCGACGACGAGGACGCCTGGAGTACCTGGTCGATTGGGAGGGCTATGGACCGGAGGAGCAATGCTGGGTACCGGCCGAGGACATTCTGGATCCCATGCTCACTCAAGAGTTTCACGCCAGTCACCCTTCACAGCCTGCGCCGCACCGAAGGGGACGTCCATGACATCATGGAGCTCCCGGAGTGAGCTCCTTGGGGGGGTTCTGTCACGAACTATAGCAACCCGCGTGTTTTTACGAACTCTGGCATCCCTCCTCCCGATATGAACTCAACTTCCCAGCAGCACCTGCATCCTCAAGGAAGAACCAATGAAATTCCGAGATCTCAATCACCGGACTTCTGACGAGGTGCAGGTGTAGCTCATTAGTCTTGGGTCTATTTAAGACTCAAGTTCACGGACAATATTCGCGAAGCATTGCACTTGCCTTACACAGTCCTTGCCAAGCCATTATTGATTCTGAGCGATAGTTTGTGTATGACCTTGTTTGCCTCTGACCACTGATTATCTGCCTAGTCCTACCCTGTCTCGTTTCTGATATTCTGTGTATGACCCTGTTTGTTCCTGACTCTCCTTACTCTGTCTAAAGCCCTACTCTGTTCTATTTGGATATCCTGTGTATGACCCTGGAACTGTTTACTGGTTATTCTCCTGCTATATCATCTCTGCTCTGTTTTGGATATTCCGTGTATGACCCCTGGACTGTTATTTCACTTTGCCTCTTGCCTAACCTAGTTTATGCCGTTTGCTCATCGAGAATATCTGCCCGTCCACTGTTTACGTTCACTGCCTTGTCTGGTTCATCCTGTACACCTGATCATTTACTTTTGCCTGCCTCTGACTCTGAGTTCTGCCTGCTTACGATTAGCATTGTGTTTATCATTAAACATCATTGCTTTTATTTCTTCACTTGCATCCTCCATTATTCCCGGGACCCTAACAGTAACATAATGTTTACAGCTACCAATATGAGTAAGTAGCTCACTGTTTATGCTAATGTTAGCAGCTAACTAGCCAATTAGCTTACCTAGACAACTGTACCACTTCATCAGAAATTAAATTATCCACGACGTGCTTCCTTTTCAGATGCTCGTGCATCGCCGTCATACTGCTGTGGAAGGCAAGTTCGATTTTTGCATTGGACATTGTTCTCTTTTATTTTCTCAAAATGCCCCCAGACTTTCGAGCTCCATTGCCGGGTAGCCATGATACCAGAGACGGCTTCTTCTTCTTTGGTGTTTAACGGCAGCTGGCATCCTCGTAGATGCATTGTTGCCATCTTCTGTTTCAGTCCATTATTACACTCTTAAATCCGACTACTTATTCCTGTGTCTTTCAGGATCTTACAAAGGTTCAAACGATGCGTCGACTATTAAATTAGTCGTCGGCGATTCTGATAGTCGACTAATCGTGGCGGCCCTAGCCACCACCATATTTCACAGTTGGGATGGCGTGTTCAAGGTGATAAGCAGTGTTACTTTTCCGCCACACATAGCGCTTTGCATTTAGGCCCAAAAGTTCAACTTTGGTCTCATCTGACCAGAGCACCTTCTACATGTTTGCTGTGTCTCCTACATGGCTCCTGGCAAACTGCAAATGGGACTTATGTCTTTGTCAACAATGCCTTTCTTCATGCCACTCTTCCATATAGGCCAGATTTGTGGAGTACATGACTTACAGTTGTCCTGTGGACAGGTTCTCCCACCTGAGCTGTGGATTTCTGCAGCTCCTCTAGAGTGACCATGAGCCTCTTGGAAGCTTCTCAGACCAGTGCTCTCCTTGCTCGGTCTGTCAGTTTAGGTGGACGGCCATGTCTTTGTAGGTTTGCAGTTGTAGCATACTTTTTCCATTTTTGGATGATGGATTGAACCTTGGATTGAATACCTTGATGTTCAAAGCTTGGAATATTTAATAACCTAACCCTGCTTTAAACTGATCTACAACTTTATCCCTGACCTGTCTGAGATCCTTGCTCTTCATGGTGCTGTTTGTTCAGTAATGTTCTAACAAACCAAAGAGGCCTTCACAGAACAGGTGTATTTATAATGAGACTAAATTACACACAGGTGAACTCCATTTTCTAATTAGGTGAGTTCTGAAGGCAGTTGATTGCACTGGATTTCATTTAGGGGTATCAGAGTACAGGGGGATGAATACAAATGCACGCCACACTTTTCAGATTTATTTGCTTAAAATTTTGAACCATGTATCATTTTCGTACCACTTCAAAATTGTTACTTTGTGTTGGTCTATAACAGAAAATCACAAACATTTAAGTTTTTGGTTGTAAGGTGTCTGTAAAAGTTCAAGAGGTATGAATACTTTTTTCAAGGCACTGTATATTCCTATACCTAATGAGCAGCCTGTGACTGTGGCAAGGAAAAACTCCCTGAGACAACAAGAGGAAGAAACCTTGAGAGTAAACGGACTCAAAAAGGAACCCATCCTCATTTGGGTGACATAGTGCCATTATGACAACCCACATCTACATCCATGTGTTATGTGGTCAGTTCAGTTGTGGAACACCAGTTCAATGTGGTTTAAGAATAGTCTGTTCAGCTTCAACTGATCACCAATGGAGCCTCGAGAGCAAGACAATCCACGGCAATCCAAGACCTAGGCCACCGCAGCAGAGCCGCCCATGCCAGCAGCAGGACAGCATTATCCTCACGGCTCCCGGATGCACACTGAGGCAGTCCACATGGGCCACTCCTAACAGCAGCGAGATGACAACTCTAAACCAGGAGCAGGAAGACACTCACTGATCTCTCAGGAACAGCATATGCAGCTCAGAGAATGAGAGACCAGTTAGGTATAAGCATTGCTACATGATTAAATACGATATATACAGAGTGCTGAGTGCACGCAAAAAACACTGGCAAGACTAGCTATGACAACATAACTAAAAAGGAGAACAAGGTAACACTGACATGAGGGAGCCCTGGGACATAAAGCACCCACCCACCCCCCCGCCAACAAACCTGAGTGGCAGTAAGAGTGGGGAGTGACAGCATCCAAACATCTCAGTTTACCAAAACACTCTGTGCCTGAGAACCCTCCAGATCTGCTCCTTAAGCTAATAGAGCTATTAATAAAAAGCTTGACTAAAGAGATATGTTTTCAGCCTAAATTTAAACATTGAGACTGTGTCTGAGCCCCGAACACTAACTGGAAAGTTGTTCCATAACTGTGGGGCTATATAAGAGAAAGATCTGCCCATGGCAGATTGGATCATTTAAAAAAATCAGGAGATCGCTCAGGTACTGCAGTGCAAGACCATTCAATGCTTTAGAGGTCAACACCAGTATTTTAACAATGAGAAATTTGATTGTCAGTACAGTGTAGATAAAATAGGAGTGATGTGCTCAAATCTTCTGGTTCTAGTAAGGACTCTCGCTGCTGCATTCTGGACTAACTGGTGCTTGCTTATGTACCTACTGGAACATCCAGATGGTAAAGCATTACAATAATCTAATTTAAATGAGACAAAAGCAAGAACTTTTTTTTTTTTGCATCATGTAGTGACATTCTGTTTATCTTAGCAATATTCCTCAGATGAAAGAAGGCTGTCCTGGTAATATTGTCTACATGAGCTTCACAAGAGAGACTGGAGTCTATCACACTGAGGTCTTTTACTTCTGCACACGGTAGTACAGAATGGCCATCCAGTGTTACTGTGTAATCAGGAAGCTTGCTTCTATCTGAATGCAGTCCTAGTAAAAGGACTTCTGTCTGATCAGAATTAAGTAACAGGAAATTAGTAAGCATCCATTCTCTAATGTCCTTTACACAATCCTGAATTTTATTGAGCTGGTGTCTCTCATATGGTTTTGCTGAAACATACAGTTGTGTGTCATCAGCATAGCAGTGAAAGCTAATACAATGCTTACGAATAAGGTTATCCAGTGGGAGCATATAAGGAAAAAATCAGCGGGCCTCGCACAGAACCTTGCAGAACAACAAAGTATACCTTACTTTGAAGAGGAGTCACCATTTACATCAAAAATCTGATAAAGTCAATCATATGATCTAAACCAGGAGAGGGCCATTCCCGTGACTCCAACAGCCTTTTCTAATCTATCAAGGAGTGTCATGATCAATGGTGTCGAAGGCTGCACTAAGGTCTAACAACACTAGCAGGGAGACACAGCCCTGATCAGAGGCCAGTAAAAGGTCATTTACCACTTT
>JAQLOM010156171.1:0-12978 GCA_030068315.1 Chrysichthys thysi
GCCCCTGTCCCAACTATTTTGAGACCTGTAGCAAGCATCACATTTGAAATGAGCTCATTTTGTGCATAAAATTGTAAAATTTCTCAGTTTAAATGTTTGCTATGTTATCTACATTGTGAATAAAATATTGGCTCATGTGATTTAAAAGTCTTTTAGTTTCCATTTTATTCAAATTTAAAGAACGTCCCAACTTCTCTGGAATTCGGCTTGTACCACCTTCACCATATTATTATCTTTTCCCAAGCAGGTTGTTTACTTGGCTGAAGAATACAGGAGCGAAAGGCTTTTTGGCTGCAGGTAGGGTATCTAAGGTCATGGGAAGGAGTATGGGACCATAATGAAACCTCAAGCTTTGTAGAGATCTGTTGATATTTACTGAGGTCTGTAGTGATCACTAGAGGAATTAGAGATTTAAAAGGGTCTGTGAAGATTTGTAGAAGTATATAATAGGTATGTAGGAATCTGTAAAGGATACCACTCCAAACCTCTCCAAACCTCTATAAACCTGTAAAGATGACTACAAACCTCTAGCGCTATAAAGGTCTATAGATAAGGTTTGTAGAGATTTGCTGAGCTTTGAAGTTTGCAAACCTTAACAAACCTCTACAGATGTCAACAAATGGCTATAGACCTCTACCAAGCTAGAGGTCTGTAAAGGCCTCTATAGACCTTTCCAAAGCAATGCAAATCTCTACCAACATTGACCAACCTCTGCAAACCTCCACAAATATTTACAAACCTCTCCAGTGGTCGGTTAGCTTGGTAAAAGGTTGTAGAAATCTGGAGAGTTTGAAGAGTTTTGATAAACTCCTACAGTCCTCTACAAATCTCTACAACCTCTCAAGACTTCTAAACCCTTTAGGAACCTGAGATTAATAGCTGAGGCAGGCAAGTGTCCAAAACAAGAGAAGAATTCAAGATTCAAGAAAGTATAAAATGAGATGTATGAAAAGTGACCTCTAGACATGAACCACATGGAATGATACCTGTAAAATGATGGGACTAGTTTGAAACCACTGCTTCAGCCCTATTCGAATGAAAGTCCTTTTATCGGGTGAATTTGGGTAACTCTGTCTTTGGCTGATGCTACTTTGTGATGTTGTTTTATTCCTTTTTTAAATAAACAATACATTTCTCAAAATGGTTCCCCCTTCACTTTGATTAGAAAATGTGCTGGGAACAAAAAGCCAAACCAGCTTTGCCACATCTCGAATTCTCTGTGCTGTTTTCGCACTGTCTCTGTCTCTCTGAGATTGGGGAAATTGAATTTTTCACCCCACTGGAGCTGAGAGGGGACTGCCAAACTGAAGATGCACTCCCTTGTGTAGTAATAGTGAAACTTTACCATGACGGGATGCGGCTCTGCACCGGCTACTGGCTTAGGAGCCAGTAATCAATGGGCCTGAACCACTAATTCTGGCGATTGAAAATGTTTTGCTCTGAAAAAAAAAGGGATTAGCACTACAGGCCTCCATTTCTCCACACCCTCTGGCAATCCAATAATTCTGATAGTCTAGTCTCTTGAAAGTCATGAATACAACCCATAAATGTCTGCTGTTTGTTTGTCCTTGTAAATCAAATAAAAAATCCATTTCAATTCCAGGTTGTAACATTCGTGCGGGGGTGGGGGTCTTATGCAAAACTTAAACATTGCATAATGAAATTTTCCATATGTTGCATATGCTTCAGTAATGATTTTATTTACAAGCAATTAAATCTCACTGTATGGTCATAACTCTTCAACAGTACACACATACGTGTATTGTTACCAACAAAGCAAATATATTCCTAACTACTGATTGACGTTTAAAATTGCTACAGAGGGAATTTGGCCATGTTTAAATGCTGATGTTTAACTTAAATACTTGTACTATGTGGTGAAACACTAACTTTGGGGGAAAAAAAAAAAGCCTTCATCTTTTCAAAAATAGCATGTTTTTTTTTGTTTCTTTTTTTTACAGCAGATTATTTGCAGATTTAAACTATGTTTTCTCCTAAAACACATTTTTCTTTTGTTGCTTAGCAACAGGTCTGTTGAAAAAAAAAAAATCACTGCTGACAGAGAATGTTTAAAAGTACAGAGACAAGTCAGTAAATATCCACAGGTTAACAAGGTCGGTCTGTTTTCTGGAACTTGTGAGCTGGCACAAAAATAGCAACGTTGCTGCATATTTTGTCCAGCAGGGAGCACTTGAGATCCATCTTGATCCTGTAGATACATCTGTGAACAAGAATGGTTCTCATCTAAATGAGTTCACAAATAGCCCAAATATTGTTTAATCTTCCGTTTTTCCTGAAAGTTTCTCCATCAGCAAAGCAGTACCTCTGCAAACTTTTGGTGTCAGCCAACATAACAACTATCAGATGATTCTATCAGCCTCCAGCAGCTTAGGGCCCACCTGAAAATGATTCATTCCTTAAATATCTCTTTATATAACATTGCTTGTACTACCAAAATAATCTCAACGTACCATGCTGTGTCCTGTTTCCAATGCAGAAATATGTAGAACGATGGTTTTATAAATGGAAAAAAAAAAAAAAAACCCTCAAACAAACTGGATTTTCTCACCCCTTTTAATATTTGACTCCTTCTTTTCTACCCATCAGTTAAAGTCTGAATGTACCATACCTAGTGCCTGTTTAACATGGCAATAGGGAGCTGAAGCAAATTTAGTAGGATCTGTTGCAAGGTAATAACAGGGGAATGAGAAGTCTGCAGCAGCTTGCAGATGATGAATCTTTGCTAGTGTCAGTTTCTCTCTAGTACTATTCTGAAATGAAATATCTCCTGCATTTGTTTTCATGTGGTTTTAATTTTCTTTCTGGGAAGCAATTTCAAGGAAATAGACTCCTGCATAATCTAAAGAAAAGCCATTCTACATTTTTCACATGTTTGGTTTCCTCCATCATTTCAACCTGGCATTATAGCAAATAGTATTTGTGCTATCTGTGAGCAAGCTGGTTCAGAGGATCATTCACAGCTCAGTTGGTGGAAGATGATCTACTTTTAAACTCTAGAGCAGTGTTCCAGAGCTAGGAACTGGGTTTTTTTTATTCAAAATGAAAAGCATGCTTGTTTAACTTGGCCTATTTTTAGACTTTTTCAAAATTCGTAGAAACGTTCAATTAATTCATTTAAACGTTATGCCATTTATCTGAATTTTTCTCCCTCATTTGGTCAGCGGTAACTTCCTAATCCCCAGCCAGCTCCCTGCTATCATTTGATAACTACCAGCCGGCAGGTAAAAGCTAACAATTGCTACCTTTGAGACACATGATGCACCGACTACATTTTTTTCAAACTGCTGCTAATGCTGTGTCACAGAGCAGCATAACACAGTTGGAGGAAAGAGCTATTTACCCTCTTCCACATACACGAACCTATAGATGCCCAGGACTGGCCAGTGTCACTTAACAGAGGAGAGAGAGAGAGTAATGCCATCCCTCCCACCCAGAAAGCATGACCAATTCTACCTCCATGAATCATTAGGTTATCATCAGGATTTGAATTTCTTTGAATATTAAGGAACCGCTGTTACATTGTTTTTAATGTTTTTAATCATAGCTAGCTAATCTTTTGTATTTAAAGCAATTTGAGACCTTGAACTCAAAATGGAAATTCTTACATAAACCTCCTTATTCTTATCACATTACACTTGAGAAAAAAATGTAAACAAGAATGATAAACATGCATGTCATGGGAACCAAAACGAGAAAATGTACATATACATACATACATACATACATGCATTCATATATACAATAACCAGACAGAGGTCATATGGACAACAGAAAGGGAAGATGAAAACCTTTAAATATAAAATTGGTGGAGAAAATGAACCCAAATCATAAATAGAAACACCTGGACTCAGAACTTAGGGGAAGTGTAGTGTTTAGGCACCATAGCAATGGGTGTTGAAGGGCACTGATATAAGATATCTATGAATAGCTGTTATGTAAACATTATATAACATCATGGAGAATACCTGTATCTCAACTCTCATGTAGTATCCCGTACTCTGAAGAGGCTTTTGCAGCACATGGCTCAATACATCATTTGCACTTAGTGATGACCATAAGTGATGTATTAGTCTTTGGCACACCAGTATTGAGCTAAACTCTGACCGGTCAAGTGAATAAAGAACTTGGTTCAAGTGTGTCTGAATGCTGATCACAAAACGGGAAAACCCTACAAGATTCACTCAGTCATCTTCAGTTGTTTAATCCTATTTAGGGTCACGGGGGTTCCTGGGGGGCTGGAGCCAATACCAGCTGATTTCGGGCGAGAGGCGGGGTACACCCTGGGCAGGTCACCAATCCACCGCATGGCCAACAAACAGAGACAGAGAACCATTCCCACTCATATTCACACCTAGGGGCAATTTAGAGTAGCCAATAAGCCTAATCCCCTCTGCATATGGTTTTGGACTGCGGGAGAAAACCGGAGTACCTGGAGGAAACCCATGCGAACACAGGGAGAGCATGCAAACTCCACACAGAAAACACCCAGGTTGACCCCAGGGATCGAACCCAGGACTTTTGTGAAATGACAATTCTAACACCCACCCAACCTTGCTACCCCCCCTTCAAGATTAAACAGGTTTATAATACCAAAGATAAAGAAACATAATGTGTCTTCCTGTTCAGGGTCGCAGGGGGAAGCTGGCGCCAATCCCAGCTGACATCGGGCAAGAGGCGGGACACACCCTGGGTGGGTCGCCAATCCACCGCAGGGCGACACACAGAGACAGACATCCATTCACACTCACATTTAGAGCAGCCAATTAGCCTAATCCCCTCTGTGCATGTCTTTGGACTGTGGGAGGAAACTGGAGTACCCAGAGGAAACCTACGCGAACATAGGGAGAACATGCAAACTCCGCACAGAAAGGCACCCAGGGGCTTGAACCCAGGACCTTCTTGCTGCGAGGCGACAGTGCTAACCACTCAGACACCGTGCCACCCAAGAAACATAACTGCAGCAGGAAATACTATTCCATTCAACATTTAATTGATCTCATACAGGACATAACTTGAGGTTACCAAGAGCAACTGGCTTTTAATATAAAATCACACCAAATAACCGTAACAGTAAAAAAAAAAGTGCCATTAAATCTATTCACTTAATCAATTTAAATAGTTGCTCACTGTGAAAGATGTGGAAACGTGCTTGCATGCATTTCCAGACTTGCTTGCTTACTCTGAAACATTGATCAGATTTAGATCTCGACGAGAGAAATAATCCTAGATCGAACTGCTATAGTAATAAGAGACCCTCTCCATAATAGAAAGGACATTGTAGCAGTGGATGAAATGAACACAGTGAAAGGCCTATGGCAAAACCTGTTGTGAGCTGATCAATAATAGCATATAAGCTCTATAATACTAATGGTGGATCAGCTTAAAACACATTTGTGACCCATTAGTTTATTGTATTGTACTTAACCATGTCCTTTGTAAATGTCCTCTGGTATTTTCTTCTGCTAAATGCTTTGATAATGTTGAGTAAACAGAATCATAATTAACAGGAAGACTGCATTAACACTGAAAACATTTTTTTCTCACTCCGCTGCTAAAGGATAATTTCGCAAGATGAATCCAAGTAATTTCTTGAATAGAACAAAGTCATGTATAGGAAGCCGAATGTCGAATGATTTACAGGGTGTGATGTGGGAGCTACATGCTCGCATTGCACAGGGGCGACTGGAGTCATGTTTGAGGGTACATCTGTCACTGACATTGAATTGCCAGGTGCACCTCATGAAGGAAAGTATTTGAAAGACTGTATTGCTTTAAAGGTTTGTTTGGGGCCCTGAGTGAAAGAGGGAAAAAAGCACGTTTTCAAAAGAGAAGCATGTTTTAGCGAATACCTTGGTGATTTTTTTGCCTCTCCACCATGTTTCCTCAGTGGTTGATTTCCTGCAATTTTTGCAGTACAGCATGTGTACGTGTCCGGTATAAACATCAGAGCAGCCCTTGAAGCAGCATCGCGTATTATCATTTTACTGCCATGTTACTAATTATACATATACAGACTGCAAATTTTTGCCACAAAATTGGAATTGACCAATTACATAGGATGTCTTTCCCTTCGTTGGAACAAAGTGAGCTTCATGAATACATGATATGCCAAGGTCGGAGTGGAAGAACTCTGGAAGCACCCTGACCTCAACCCCATCTTTAGGATGAACTGGAAGACCAAACGAACCCCAGACCTCCTCACCCAACATCAGTGCCTGACCTTACTCATGTTCTTGGTGGTGAATGATCACAAAGGTCCACAGCCATACTCCAAAATCTAGTGGAAGGCATTCCCAGAAGAGTGGAGGGTATTATAAAAGCAAAGAGGAACTAAATCTGGAATGGAATATCAGCAAAGTACATATGGCTGTGATGGTCAGGTTTCTACAAACATTTTCCCATTTAACGCATATCGTTGAGGTATGTCATCAAAAGAGTGAGCACAAGACAACCTGGCAACTGCATCTATAAATGGTAAGAAAAAAAAATACTTTGATTTCATAGATAGATACTTGCATGTACCAAACATCCAAGCCTCGGAATCTAAAACGCAGTACATGTTTTCATTATTTGTCTGTAATGTTAAGCCATATTTACACTTATCAGAGAACGGGTAGAGAATTTTGACTAGATCAAATTCCTATGAGTCTCCATCAACTCTCTGAAATAGCAGAGCGTGTCATATCCTTATGGACTCCGCTCACCTCAAAACTCTTTGAAGAAACTCGCGTTCACCTTCTCTCTTTAAAATCCTGTACCTGAGGGTCGTCGCCATGACAACCTTGCACTAGCACACAGGTTCTATCAGGATGAATAACATCATTATGGTCTATATATGGATGGTGTGGTGGCCGTGTAGTCAATGTAATGTTAATGTTAACTTGATGTGTGTTGGTTTGACTTTTGCAGTATGACCAAAATACTGTAATTATACAATTTTCTTGTTTTGCTCTGTGCTCCAGCAGAAGTAAAGCTGACATTTGGCATTTTAAACTCTGAATGGCTATAAGGTTGTGTATAAAATTTTTCAGAATGCCCTCTGACTATTTTCTTTTGGGTGTGTGAGAAGGGGAGCTGGGATAGGTAACAATAACAATAAACCAAAATATCACCAATAAATAAGAGCACATTTAGTGACAGCTAATCATCATTAAATGATCCCTAAACAGCTTTGCTTCAATAATGAATAATCATGACTTGATTATTAACATATTACATTTTTAAAGTTAAATTAAGCATTAGGGGCGACACAGTGGTGTGGTAGTTATCACTATTGCCTCAGAGCAAGAAGGTCCTGGGTTCGATCTCCGGGGTCGACCTGGCGCCTTTCTGTTGGGAGTTTGTATGTTTTCCCTGTGTCTGTGTGTGTTTCCTCCAGGTACTCCGGTTTCCTCCCACAGTCCAAAGACATGCACAGAGGGGATTAGGCTAAATTGGCCGAAGGTGAGAATGTGAATGTGAATGGTTGTCTGTCTCTGTGTGTTGCCCTGCGGTGGATTGTTGACCTGACCAGGGTGTACCCCGCCTCTTACCCAAAGTCAGCTGGGATTGCTTCCAGCTTCCCACCATGACCCTGAACAGGATTAAGTGGCAGAAGATGAGTAAGTGAGAATTAAGCATTATTTAGCATTAGTGACCCATAACACCAAAATACTTAATATATGTGTGATTGGATGCAAGTTGACCAGACTGGTCTATCCCCAAGATGTACAGGCTGACACATAAATCACATTATTTCACCATTGTTGTAATTCTGTTAACTTTTAATAGACATATTGCCTTTGTATTTTAACATTGTATTTTACTTTTAGGTTGACTAGGAACATGTGTCCAGGGACTACAGATGAAAAAGAGCCTTCTGACTAACTCTGGTGCATTTACTGAAATGTTAATTAATGCCCCTGTTAAACAAAATCGATACAATAAATAAATTCTGGACATGATGTGCAGAGAAATCACCTGGAAATGAATTAAGAGCACATAAATTGATAGATGCTCTGTGCGTCAATCAAATAATTAACCAATTAGTGGAGCCTCGTGATGTGAGTGGAGCCTGGATGTTATACTGGAGCATACACGTGCCCTGACACTCCTCTATCCAGCACTTATCCCAGGAACTCTGGGTGCATGGCCGGAATACACTCTGGAATTACACCCTAGTCCATTCATACCAAAGGGCAATATAGCAGAAAAACTCCACCCATATGTGTGTTTATGGAGCTGGGGGAAAACCAGAGAACCCACGGAAAACCACACAAACATGGAGAGAACAGACCAAGACTTATAATCATTCATCTGAAAGCAGAATCCACCCTGGAAGAATTAGATCAACTCTATTATCCCCAGCAGACTTGGGAAGGGAATCACATTGATGTTGGCACTATTAATGAATAGCTTAAACATATAATTTGGTAATAATTACGTATTGTATAATCATTATAAATACCAATAATGAACAGGTAATTTCTGAAATAAACACTGCAATAAAAAAGATTGACATGATAGATGAGTATTTTTTTTTCCGAGCATAAAGTTTCTTACCAATAAAGGAAAAGCGAAAGAATACAAAAGGTACCCACTAACTGTTTAGTCATATAAAAAAACCCAGAAAAGTTTAGACACACCTACACATTCATAGGTTTTAGACTATTTTCCACATTGTAGAACAATACTGAAGACATCAAAACTGTGAAATAACATTAAATAAATAAATAAATAAATAAATAAATAAATAAATAAATAAAACTTGTTGGGTGGCATAGTGGTGTGGTGCTTAGCACTGTCGCCTCACAGCAACAAGGTCCTGGGTCCGATCCCTGGGCTCGACCTGGGTGCCTCTCTGTGTGCAGTTTGCATGTTCTCCCCATTTCCTCTGGGTACTCTGTTTTCCTCCAACAGTCCAAAGACATGCACAGAGGACATGTCTCTGTCTCTATGTCTTGACCCTGCGGTTGAACCTTGACCCTACTGAGAGGGAGATCAATTGATTTCCAGCGCTAATAATCTCCAGCTTGACAACCAGGTTCTCTTTTCAGTTAAACTCGGTACATTCCTGCCATCAGTATGTTGCTATTGCTACGATGTATTCTTTACGTTGCCACTCTTAATCTACACCTGCATTGACATCTCATCATATTCTCTCTAGCTCTGAGTCTCAGCTTTTCTCCCTTTACTAATTGCTCACTCTTTCAGTTGATGCTCTCATCTTCCCATCCTTCACATCTTATCTATCACGGCATCCTTTCTGGATCCTGGTCTCAATCGTTTTCCTTTTATTAACCTCATTCTATTCACTCCTTTTTCTTTCTTCCATGTACTCCTCAGTACACAAGGAGTACTCCCTTACAATTTATGTTCCACGAGCTCCCAGGCTTCTGCCAAATACATATATTACCTGACATTTCTTCCCACTCCACAGGGTCTCAAACTGATGCTGGTCTTATGTCTTAATCTTATAAAGCCACAGTAGCTGAAATTAAACTCAGTAGGGCTTTTTAGTTCCTTCATATTCCGTCTCACTCTCTCTCTCTCTCTCTCTCTCTCTCTCTCGCAATTTAGATTAACCTTATTACTACAACCCTTCGGAGTTAAAGTATCACCAAAGCACACAGTCTTTATAAATATGTGCACAAGATGGTAAGGTAGTCGATTCATTCTACGACCTTGCAGATGTTTCGGATGTAACGGCAGACTGACATCAGTATTTACACTGACTCATGGTATGCATGTAAAATACAAGACTGTTTAATTCTAAAAAAATATGCCAAATATCTGGCTTGTCAGGCCTTAGGAAAATAAAAAATAGAAAGTAAGAACTCAGCATCTAGACCTAGTTCCCAAACACAGTGATGATTGGAGAATTTTGGCATAGTGACTAATTCGTTAATGTATGATTTACACAATTGTTCTATAGGTCAGGACAGACCAAGGCAGCAACAACATCAGATGGGACAGACATGGTGATATCCATTTGTTTAAAAATGATGTTTAGAGGAAGACCAAGAAGCCTGCTTGTCCTAGGAAGCATGAAATAGAGACTGGAAGTAAATTGTTCCCTTATGATATGACTATACACATGGCATGGTTTCAACATTATGTCAAAATTGCACGAGTCCCAGTTTCTGGCATTATAGGCACCCATGTTTGTGTTGTACTCCTTTCTGCAGAAATGAATGGCATCCTGACCCACATGCGAGTCTGCATTTTCGGGGGTAGAAACAGGTGGAGGAGACAAAGAGAGATGAAGAGAGACATAGAAAAAAAGCCTATTAGGTCTTCACAGCATGAGGGTATGAAGGACTAATTGCTGTAAGCCACTGCAAGATTATGCTATGAATATTTATTCCACTCAATACATCAACTGTGTAATGTTCCGTTGTTCAGGCAGTAAATTACTTCCTTACTTGTGTTAGTGCTAGGATAAATAACATAATGACATGTAATCACATCCTGATATCTTAGCTTTTGTTAAGGTAAAAAAAAAAAAACCATCAGATAGAGTGCAGATAAATTCAGTGTCGTGTGGTGAGGGTTGATGCGGACACACGCGGAGGCAGAAGACGGCAGTATGTTCCCATATGGGTTATTAAAACCAGGCAGAAGTGCAAATAACAGCAGGCAATCTCTATATCCTAAAAACAGGTAGTGGTAAATAAGGCGCAAACAGACTATAGTAGGCAAGACAAAAATCAGAGACCAGGAAAACAGAGACAATGTCAAAAAACCATGGGAAGCCAAACACAGAAGTCAAGGCTCAGCAGAAGTGAGTAAATACAGTCAACTGATGCTTTGTGAAGTTAGCATGCACGAGAGTCAGGCTTCCTCCCTTGTGATGCGTCAGGCGTACTGGGATCTGCAGTCTCCCAAAACCCAGAAGCTTCCCCTGTGGTGCTGAGTGCAGCGGTGATCCTCGGGCATACGCCACTTGTGAATGAAGCCAGAGAGAGAGCGCACACGCTGCATGGGATAAAATTCAAAGCGTGCTCCCTGCACACGCTCCGAGGGTAGAATCCATGACATTTGTATGATGGCTACGATAGAAACGAGGGAGAATCAAAAAGTAAAGGCAAAATACATTTAACAGCTTTAACAGAAGTGACTGTGAGACACATCACTTTTCCACATAGTCCCCATGCAAGACAACACATTCGGTGTATCGTTCAACTACAGTGGGGATCAAAAATGGAGAACAACCTACAATTTCCTAAATGTCGAGGTCACGACATCGTCCTATTTGGAAATGATCCAAACAGGAGTAAAAGAGCAGGATTTTAACCATATGTCATGAGTTACATAAATTCAGAAGGACAGTATAAGAAACATAAATGAGAGATTTGATAAAGAACACTGCTCAAAATTAGAGACCAGCAATGACTGGAGCATGAAGAAAAGATCACAACATTTAAGAAATGGTAGGTTGTTCTCTAATTTTGATCTCCACTCTAGCTTCTGTATTCCTGCAGAGAAGTTTTTGTGAAGGTGAGCACCACTTCCTTTGCTTCACCATCAGAGGTGAATCTGTGACCCCTCAGTGGTTCCTTCAGTGGTCTGAAGATGAGATAATCATTGGCACCAGATCCGGCCTGTAAGGAGGATGTGGAAGACGTCGGAACCCGAGCCAGTGCACTGTCTCTACTGTCTCTGCTGCTGTATGAGGACATGCATTGTCATGGTGCAGCAAAACTGTTTTGGACAGCATTCCTCTTCTTTTGCTATGAATTGCAGGTTTAGGTTATTTCCGCAACAACGCACAGTAATTTTCACTGTTCACTGTTTGCCTATGCACTTGGAAATGCACCAGAATAGGAACCTTCATGTCCCAAAGAACGTTAACATGATTTTCTTGGGGGAGGACTGACATTCTGCTTTCTCTGGAGAAGAGGAGAGGATGTCTCCACTCCGTGCTTTGTCTTTTGCTCTATGGGTTATCATGCAATTTAAAAATTGCCTTTAGTTTTTGATTCTCCCTCGTATGTTTCAGAATGCAGCTCTGATTAACAGGGCTTTAGATTTGCCTTTCCTTGGCCCATAGTGATGCAGGGATTAACTTGCCCAATACTATATCTGAAAACTTGAGCCGGCTTGGTTATTAACCCAGCTAAGGCGACAGATGCAATTCCTGTATTGTAAGCTTTTCCTGTATTGATGATTTGATACCTTCTCCCCCAGCTGGGTTCAATAGTAACTCTGAAAATGAGGGCAGCGGTGGCTCCGTGGTTACTGATTTGGAGGTCAAGAGTGCTCTTTATCACATTGCTTAAACTTCAATTGCTTAATTCAACCGTAAATTAATTTGGAGAAAAGCATCTGCCAAATGTATAAACACAAAATATGTGGAGTTCACTTGTTTCTTTTAGTACCAGTTCCATCTGAGGTGTTATTGCTAGGAAAGATTTTCCAGTTATTGTGTTTGGATGTGATGCAACCAAGTACAAAAGACCGTATTTACAATGAACAGCTATGGCCTTAATGGATACTAATACAAATATAAACAGAAGGTGCGCTTGAAAGGTATCACAGGTCATCTGAGACTTATATTAATTGTTTACATTTGGAATGAGTGTGTGCATTTTACTTTCATCAAGATGTGACCAAGCAGCCAGATATATGAAGCTTGTGGGTGCTGCTCGTTGCCTTTGTAGCATTCTTAGTAACTGCCTGGTCAGGGTTTACATCTCAAGTAGAAACTCTTGAAACTGAGCGATATGGAGTACCGTATATCTTCCAATAGTAGCCCGGGCGTTTATTCAAAAAATTATTTGGACGGCCCAGCGTTTAATAGAGACCGGCGCTTAAAGCAGACTGGCTCTTATGGTCACGGATCCGCACGGAGCGCGCGCACGGAGAACAACATCAGAGAACTCCTTTATCGCACACAATATGTGTGTGTGTGTGTGTGTGTGTGTGTGCGCATATCTCAATATCTAAAGATAAAGTGCATGGCCGACAGGTGGCGCC
>JAQLOM010156188.1:0-12975 GCA_030068315.1 Chrysichthys thysi
CACACACACACACACACACACACACACACACACACACACACACACACACACACACACACGGTTGAACTGGCAGACAGAATGGAAACTGGAATGAATGGGTTTCAGTACTGCTTCCTCTCACCCTGTTTTACACATGTCTTCAAGCACCTCCTCTTTTTATCTACCTCTTTTCCCTTTCGCCGTCAGTCCATCCATCCAGCCATCTATTTCTCTTTTTTCCCGATTACGGCTCCCAGGCTGCTTTAAACATGCGTTGAATTTATTAAGAGTTAGTGTGTGAATGCATTTGAATATAAAGGAGTCTGTACTGTGCTGGGGCGGGGCCGTCACATGGCGGGATTTAGAAAATCCAGTCTAATTTAAACAAGTGGTGTTGTACTTTATTTCAAATGAATCCAATGACACATTTTAATCATCATGTTGAATTTAAATTAAACTATTTTTCAATCAACCAACTGCTTCCAGTGCTTGTAACCATTATTTTAAGATTATTATTCACAAAAAAAATTTTTTAATGTGTTAAATTTTTACTAAATATAAAAAAAAACGCCTTCTGTCCTGAAGACTTTCTCCTGACTATTACAAATCACCGACACTGGAGACTCTGTCGATAAATATTAAAAGAAACGTCTCCTAATGAAAAAAATTCACATTAACAGCAATAACGCATATCTCACTATAACATGTTATGTTTGATTCACGTCCAGCAGAAGAGTTGACTCAGAGTCATCTCTTTCTCACTAGACCATGTTACGCTTGATTCATGTCCGGCAGTGGAGCTGATTCAGAGTCAGATCTCTTTCTTACTTGAACACATGACATATTTGATTCACTTTGTGCAGTGGAGTCGATTCAGAGTCTAACTACTTTCTCACTAGAACATCTTATGTTTGATTCATCCAGCAGTGGAGTCGATTCATAGTCTTATCTCTTTCTTACTTGAACACATGACATATTCGATTCACTTCCTGCAGTGGAGTCGATTCAGAGACTAATTATGTTCACTAGTGCACACACTGCATGTTTGATTCAAGTCCAGGAGTGGAGTCAATTCAGAGCCGGATCTCGTTCTTACTTGAACACATGCCATGTTTGATTCACATCCTGCAGTGGGGTCGATTCAGACTCAAATAACTTTCTTGTTAATGTTTACACGGACTGCGGACTGATATCACCCCTCACTCATCTCCCTAAAGAGTCTCGTCAAGACGCAAAACAGACCAGGGTTCTGCTCAACTGGACTAAAGCTGACTAAAGCAGAACGTAGAACATGCAATCTTAAAATCTTAAAACAATTAGCATGGGATTCAAAATTTCCACGTCCATCTGGTGGTGTCTGATTGGAGTCAGACGGACAGCGATGAGGACGGCCCAGCAGGATAATCACACACACACACACACACACACACACACACACACACACACACACACACACACACACACCACCACCATCTGGCTAGCCAGCAGCCATGGCCCTGTGTGCTGTGTGATGGCTCCAGTCAGCTGGGAGCCCCAGAGGGGGCAGACAGAGAGGGTGAGGGGGGTTTTGGGGGGGTTAGTGCACAGTTAAGGAGGCAATCTGCTCTCATACAACATTCATGAGCTCCGAGTCACGAAGCCTAGACCTCTCACTCATCCTTTTCCCTGAAACAAAACCCCGAACGGGGATCCTTCACCCGGATGTTCCATTTCCTGCGATGGAGCCTCGTATTACACGACAAAATCGGCAGGAAACTGCTGAGAAGTTCACGTAGAATTCACACAGGGTACTTCAACAGCACTACAGATGTAATAATGTCTAATAAAGAGTGTGTGTGAGTGCATTATTATTTATTCTTATTACTCCTTACGGTTTTTTAGAGCAATTCGTTCAAATAAATAAAAGAAAACCCGCCATGACATCATTTTAAGAAACCAAAGCAATAAAAACAACCCTGTGCGAATCTGAACGTGGTGACGAAGTGTTGTCATGTCATCTACGTTGTAATATAACAGCCAATCATATTACAGCATGCAAATGTACGAGTATCATGTAGTCGCAATGTATTTATGGACATCATTGCAATTGCTTTATAGCAATAGTTATTACGCATTATGAATTATAAGTAACGTTCATCAGATGTTATATCACAAAACACATGGCGCCACTTGATTATGAGAGGATGTGATGGTGATGTAGTGTGTTTGTTTTAGCACTAATTGCTATATATACACCAAGACATCTCAAAAATAAACACACCATTAATTTTTGCGAAATTTATTTCTAGAAACTTCCTTCTAGCTGCTCGGCCATAGTACCCAAGTTGATGGAGATCTTCACAGAAGGTCTCCGACTCACTTGGAGTCGCTCTGCAACATCAGTGGCCTTACGATGGGGATTTATTTCAACGATCCGCTCAACAGTCTGAAGACCCCTGTCCGAGGGCCCAGGTCGACCTGAGCGGGATGCTGTTGATTCCTTTCCTTTGCTTTTGAATTGTACAATCACTCTGTTCGCTGTAACAAGAGGAATCCCAAGGTTTTGTACAATCATACGCTGGCTAACTGCACCTTCAGACTGACCCACAATACAAACTCTTTGAAAATCACACAACTCTTTTGCTTCTGGTGTTCACCGCACGGCTAGTCGGTGCTTTTATTTTCCTGTAATCTGAAATGAACAACAATACAGCTGTTTGACAAATTCTGCCATCGAAAAATCCATAAAAACAATTTACTTGAGGTGAAATCCACAAAAAACAATTAGATATACTCTAAATTAAAAATTTGCAAATAGCCGGGGACGCGATATGTGAACCGCGTTATCGCGGAGCATTACTGAACAGTTCCTTATGAAGGCATTATAACAGCGCATGAATATGTTCATGTGGCCTTCATAGAAAGTTTTAATGTTTATTTTTACCGATTTTAAATGCAACAAAATTTCACAAACCCGTACTTTGGGAAAAAAAGTACGACTTTCTGAAGTAACACACACTCATACGCACACACACACAATGGATGATTATAAGAACACACTTTTGTGGGATGATGTGTTCGAGTCAGAGGAAACAGTAAAGTTCGTTAACACAGACGGAGGCGGATTACTGGAAGAATAATAAAGTCGCTATGTTTACAAACGAGCCTTTTTTTGGACTCGGCTTCGCTTTGTTACGCGAGTTTGTGTTCACATCTTGTCCCGACACATTAAATTAAACACGCTAAAGCAATAAACAGCTGCACTTGGGGAAATCTACAGCCGCATGTCAAGCTCTAAGAAGGCGCTCTAGATCGGATACATGCGCTTTATTTGACTGATGGTGCGATAAGCCCCGCCTCCTTCCTTAGCGTTTGGAAGAGATCTCCACATTGGAAATGGAGCTGCAATAAAGCGATCTGACCACAGGTAGTCCTCAAGTTATGATGAAAATGCGTTCTGCTTTACCTATTGTAAGTGGAAAATATCGTATGTCGAATGCCGTAGGCTACTGGTTAGTCTAGCTAAGGTAGCTTAGGTTTCTTAGCCTAGCCTACCGAGGAGTCTTTTCCTGTAGGAGACATGCTTTTGAATTAAAATTAGCTCTTGAAGCACACAAAAATGCATTGAACAGTACACCAATACACAAGAATGAGGTATCAAGCAAGGCGAGGTATCAAGTGGGCATCGTCTGCTTACTTCCGGGCGTCGTCCGTGTACTTCCGGGCATCATGTGAACGTATTATATGTCGTATGCTGCCCATGAATCTTAAATATTTTCTAAATACTTTAAAATTGTTGCGTACTGCAATCGTCATCGTAACTTCGAAAATTCGTAAGTTGGGCCATCGTAACTAGGGGAGCACCTATATATTTTTCGCATCATGGATTCCGAACGTTTGGTTGTGTTTTTGTTTTCGTTTACTTTGACTTGCAGGAAGGCGCCGTCTACCCTCTTCCACATACACACCTCATACCTCACACACCTCATACCTTTTGTACTGCCGCTTTGTGACGATGCCCACGGTTGAAAGTGATGTACTGAAATGAAACAGAATTGATCAGTCAGCGAAGTGAGGTAGAAGATGGACATCGTGACCTAATGTGTTAGTGAGCCGATGGTTTTGGACGGCGTCTGTGTTTCAGCCTGTGCTTCCGTGGTGAGTGCGTGGGAGGCCGAGGAGGGAAGAAAGCGAGGACTCACGGCAGCTCTCCAGCTGCTGCCAGATATCCAAACTATTCATCTGACCGAGGCACTAATAGCAAGGACTCCTCAGACTTCAGCAAAACATGAGTCAGATAAAGAAGATGAAGAAGAAGAAGAAAGTGTGCGCAGAACACTCAGAGGAACATCTGCAGGACTTCAACAGTCCAAGTGACAGAAACAATAAATAGAGGAGATTATCTAAACTCAGAAAGAGACACAAATATGAGGACGGGATGAGAGTGTTATGGTAATGTGTTTCTCATTTAAACACACACACACACACACACACACACACACACACACACACACACACACACACACACACACGGAGTGATATCTCACGACATCACCTCCACAGTCATATACTCTGCTTGTGTATTGCCCTGTAATTTCTTTTATTCCGTGTGTGTGTGTGTGTGTGTGTGTCCGCATGTCTTCGCATGCCTGTGTAATTCCGCTTTGCCAAAAATGAGATCTAATCCTGGCAAAGAACTCTAAAGTAACATCCATCCAGCTCTTTGCTATATATGGGTCCTAACAGAATTCCCCTGCCTTAGAGTTGTGTGTGTGTGTGTGTGTGTGTGCGTGTGCGTGCGAGTTCGTGCGCGTGTGTGTGATCCAAAACAGAAACTTCATGTAAAAATAAAGCAGCAGTAACCAGTGGTGAATGTCTAAACGTGATCAATCAGTTGATTAATTATTCAATAAAGCACCGCTGCATCACTCTCTTTAGTACGAGAAGAAACCAGGATTAAGTCCTGCCAGCACCGCTATCAACAGGTAGACGAACGGCATTCTGGGTAATGCAGGAAGCGCTTACCCGCGAGGTGTGAATTTTTTTTTATTATTTTAACGTATTTAAAGTGCCGTATCTCATTATTTCTATGTTTATTTTTGACTCATTAACTGATTACTTCAAGGCATTATTTTGCCTAACTAACTTGTTATTATAACCCACTAATGCATTATTACTCAGTTACTAAGTCATAATAATGAGATATCTTGAAATGATGAGTTAGTATATTGTAATAATAAGTTACTAATTCATAGGAATGTGTTACTAAATGAGAAAAGATGTTGTAATAGTTGTAATAATGAGGTAATGACTTAAATGATGTTATAAAATGTGTTACTAAGTTGAAATAATGGGATAATATCTTGAAATTATGAGTAAGTACACCATAATAATGAGTTACTAAGTCCCTACTAATGAGATAACAGCTTGAACTAATGAATTAATAAGACATAACAAGTTAAATCATGAAAACGAGACACTAAGTCATAATAATGGCTAAATGACTTAATTATGAGTTAATAAGTCATAATAACAAGTTACTAACTTGCGGAAACGTGGGAGAAAATCATAATGAGACGATAGCTCAAAATGAGTCGGTAAATCAGAATACGTTAAGTCATGACAATGAGATACTAATTTGTAATAAGGAGATAATGACTTGATTATGAGTTAGTAAGTCATAAGGATGAGTTAAGTCATACAAACATGCTACAACCCGAATTTCAGAAAACTTGGGGCGTTCTTTAAAATTGAATAAAACGAAAACTAAAAGCCTTTTTTTTTTTTTTTTTTAAAGATTTTATTCCCAAAAGAACATAGTAAACATAAATGTTCAAACTGGGAAATAGTACACCTTTATAGTAAAATATTAATAATATATAAAATTCAGTGCAGTCTAAATCATATGTAAACAAGGGACAAAGAACACGTAGCATTGTTTACGAAAACGCAGTGTGGGGATATTGGAAAAAAATATGGCTGGAGGAACGAGTCTGGACAATTGGAATGCCGTATTCATTTAACCTTGGTTGTGATTGGCTGCTGGCTATGACACATACGGTTGGGGAGAAGCAACCAGCATTCGCCAAAGTATCATCAGTGCTGGAGGTCCCATATTTCTGCCTTGAATACATTTCTTTTTTTTTCCAACATCCATCCATTACATTTAGAAAAATGGACAGAAGATCTGTATAGAAAAAGCCCAGGCTAGGCCAGTGTACTACATACATACAGTACCTCAAATACAGGTAGCCCTCAAGTTACGTTGGAGATGCGTTCAGCCACACCCCTCGTAAGTCTAACAACTGTGTTGAACCACTTGGACTACCTTAGGTATCTCAGCCTAGCTTAGCCCACCTTATGCAATCAGGTTGAAATTATATGTTTATAATTTATTGCTTTTCCTGTTTATTTGAAACTTCACCAACATCTCAAATGTTCTTTTACTTGATTCATTAAAATATTTGTGTTCAGACCACTGTCCCATTTAAGAAAAAAGTGCAATTTGGAAGTGTGCGTATTCTAGGTCCTGTCGCTTTAAGACTGCCGTCTTTATGTCTTTTTACTTCCTGGTTGAGGAAGAGGGGTGTGTTTAATGCTGCTGGTGCTGAAAATGAATTGTAAAGTTTTAATATGGTAAAATGAGTGATTGTATAGTCCTGTTGTGTTTGTTTGTTTATTTCGACGCCACAAAAAGGAAATATGCATATAGATACATACACATGATGTACCTACATAAATTGCATACATATACACCCACATGCACATATATACACAATCACATATACATACATAATTATACTAGTGATCATAATAGTAATAATAATAATAATAATAATAGTAATAATAAATAAAATAGAATTTACTCGAAAAGGAGTGGGAAGAAGAAAAACTTATTTAATCCCCCCATTGTGTTGTTTTAGTTTAAAGAATGAGTAGTTATGTTATCAGTTGAAGTTCAATTGTTGTAATATTTATTTTGTAGAGTTCTGTATCATGTGCCACGGCACTAGGAGCTCTTTATGTGCTCTGTTGGGAGACCGATATTTTATGCTGTGGAGAGAGTTAATATTTAAGCGAGATTGCTTTTAAATCACATTTCCATCAAAAGAGAGAGTTTGCCAGATAGATCCACACACCTGTATGATGTAGGCAGCCGCACTGTGTCTCTGAGCTCCATCCAGCCGCGACACCTCGCTACACAAATACTGAGCTCCGGCTACAGACAGCCGCCGCTGAAGCTGCTCCATTAATAATCACAGAAACCCCAAGGTAACGCACTGTACAGTACACCGATACACAAGGTAACTCTGAGTTGTGGGAGAGAGTGAGGCATCGTGCGAGGCGAGTGATCCGAGCATCGAAAGCGCACTTCTAGGAGCCATCCGCGTACTCGGGGTGTTGGCCGCGAACTTCCGGGCGTCATACGCTGTTATGCTGATACCAGCCCGCGAAACTAAAATATTTTCTAAATACAGTGGAACCTCTGGTCACGAACGTGATCCGTTCCGAGACTCTGTTCATGACCCGATTTGTTCGTGACCCGAATCGATTTTTCCCATTGAAATGAATGCAAATACAACAAATGTGTTTTAGCCTCAAAACATGACTTTAAAGTGTATTATGGGTTTATAATTAAACCTTAATTATAGAAAAATAAAGTTAAATGAAATAAACAGATGGTTTTAATGCATATCTTTGCGGTGGAGACGTAGTCTCTGGCGTAGGTGGACGGTGGCGGAGGGATATGGTGGCGCTTCTCATGTTTTGAGATTATTTCTTTCCTTATTTGATCTGTTATACGCTTAGGCTTCTTACTCTCACTGCCATTTCCACTTTCTTGGGACCCGTAATGAAGCTTATAGAGCAAAAATGTAGAGAAACAACAAAAAATGCTGTGTGCGCTTAATGAGTTTTAAGCACAGAAAAAAAAAATCTTACTGCAAACAACCAAGAAAACTAACCTTGCATGAGTCGACTTCTGGTGTTACGGACATGAGGAGACAGATGGGCGGGGAGGAGGTTACTGTACACTGAGACCGATTAAAGGGACATGTGTGTCTTTGTTAGGTACGCAATACGCAATTGCACTATACGGAAACAGAAAAGGGGAAAACATTGGTGCGTACGAAGCGGAAGGGGAAAATGGCCGGGGCTGTGTTTGTTCAGCACCCGATTATGTGGTCGTTACCAGATGCAAAATTTTGCAGAATTCTTTGCTTCGATTTGTTCATGTTCGGAGGCGGTCGTAATCGGAGGTTCCACTGTATTTTATAATTTTTTAGCAGATCACAATCGTCATCGTAACTTCAAAAAATCATAAGTCGGGCCATCGTGACTCGGGGAGTACCTGTACAAGTATAACCTATGTTAGTATAGTATTACAGCACAATACAGTACTCGCTATAAATGTGAGGTTTTCTATGAATTCAACACAAAATTCACCTTGCTATACACTCACAAATGTTTTCTTTATTTCTTTAATTGTGTCTAGAATGTGTTTAAAAAGTGTGGGAGGATCATTTAGTGCTTAAACTATTGTAAAAAAAAATATTTGGGGGTGGCGTTCGTGCATCGCAAATTTCCATCTTCCGTGGGAAGTTTTGGACCGTAACCCCCGCGAAAGACGAGGGACTAGTGTAACACAATAACATCTCAAAATCACTGAGTCAAATAAACAGAGCACTTAAAGCGCTTCACACGTCCTGGTTCAGGGTTATAATAATTGATTCGCGAGTCGTTCGGGGTGTATGAGACAAAGACAACTGCGTTAACAAAAGCCTTCTGAACAATGGCTTTGAGTCCTACATCGTGTAGCGTGTGTGAATGTGCGAGAGAGAGAGAGTGTGTAACTGCCGCTGGGTTTGTAGAGATTATGTGACACAGGTCAGATGAAAACCTCGTCTTAATTCTCGACGGTCTTACCCCCGGAGCGAGACTGAACCTCAGGTGCCGAGGATGGATCTCTGAGGCTCTTCTGAACACAACAAAGATTCCACCACATACACAAACACACGGAGAGTATGTGTGTATTAATTCCACCGTGATGTATCTGCTGTGTGTGGCTCACGGGCGGAACTTCAAAGCTTCACTCGACCCTTGAACTCGAGCACAATGAGCCTGGGGATGATATCATCTAAACACAACACACTACACCTCATATGTTCTGATCTCTTCAATAAACACCATAATCCATTCGAGCTGCTTGCTCTCTTTCAGTTGTGTGTGTGTGTTTTCAGCTCTGCACTCGAGTGCACAACGGCTTCTTTGTGGCACAAAAAGTATCTCCAGGTCTTAGATGGACACTCTGCAGGAGGATGGGTATGTGGTGTGTGTGTGCATGCGTATGTGCGTGTGTGTGTGTGTGTGTGTGTGTGTGTGTGTGAGAGAGAGAGAGAATGTATCCATGCAAGTCAATCCCATACCTTCAGGCCTCGACTGTGGGAAAGACCCAATTGAAAAAGCAAATGTTCACACATGAAAACTAGTCAGATAGTTCATCATGTTTCCAACACTAGGGAGAACGATATGTAAAGAATACTGTTTCATGAGACCTAAAATGCACAACATGTAGCACAATATTCAGTTTTGGTAAGTATTTTATATCATTACAAAACTTTGCAACTTTACAACATATTATAAACCTTTATGACATAGTACACATGTTGTACAGTAGAAATAAAACACACTGCTACAAAACTTTTCAATGCAATAAGAAGATGTAAAGTTTTGTAGTTTGTTGGAAAGATAAAACGTTTTATTGTATGTTGAAAGGTTTTGTAGTATTTTGTGCAGTGGTAAAGTTTTTAGCATGTCAAAGTTTTGTACCTTGCTTTTCAGTTGAAAGCATTTGTAGCATGTTGTAAAGTTTTGCAGCATGTTGTAAAGTTTTGTATGTTGTACAGTTATAAAATTTTATAGAATGTCAAAATTTTGTAGCATGCTGTACAGCTGTAAAATTTTGCAGTTTGTTGGAAAGATAAAAAGCTTTGTAGTATTTTGTACAGCAGTAAAATTTTTAGCATAGAAGTTTTATACCATGCTGTACAGCTGAAAACATCTGCAGCATGTTGTAAAGTTTTGTAGCATGCTGTAAAGTTTTGTGTTTTGTACAGCAGAAATGTTTTTCAGTATGTCAAAGTATTGTACTATTCTGCTCAGTTGAAAACATTTGCAGCATGTTGTAAAGTTTTGTATGTTGTACAGTTATACGATTTTGTAGAAGGTCAAAGTTTTGTAGCATGCTGTACAGCTGTGAGGTTTTGCAGTTTATTGGAAAGATAAAAGGTTTTATTGCCTGTTGAAAAGTTTTGTAGTATTTGGTACAACAGTAAAGTTTTTAGCCTAGATGTTTTGTACTATGCTGTACAGTTGAAAGAAATTGTAGCATGTTTTAAAGTTTTGTAGCATTTTGCAAAGTTTTGTATATTGTACAGCAGAAAAAGTTTTTTTAGCATGTCAAAGTTTTGTAGCATGCTGTACATTTGAAAACACTTGCAGCATGTTGTAAAGTTTTGTAGCATGTTTTATAGCTCTAAAGTTTCGTAGCATGCTGTAAAGTTTTGTATTTTGTACAGCAGAAAAGTTTTTGGCATGTCATAGTTTTGCAGCATGCTGTACAGATGTAAAGTTTTGTAGTTTGCTGTAAAGTTGTGTAATATATTGTACAGTTCTGCAGCATGTTGTAAATATTGTAGTATGCTGTACAGCTGTAAAGTTTTGAACTGTGTTTTAATGTTAGCTTTAGTGGCTTGCTGCACATCAGTAAAGTTTTGCAGCATGTCAAGGTTGGAGCAAGTTTTTCCATTTTTCCATTTCACAATTTTAAAAAGTAAACTCCAAATTTAATTTTTACTATGAAATTATTTAGAATGAGTTTTTCCATCTTAATGAATTAATCCGATGTCTCAGACAAGTATATTTGAATTCATCATGATACTGATATCTCTCTCTCTCTCTCTCTCACACACACACACACACACACACACACACACACACACACACACACACACACACACACACTCTCTCTCTCTCTGTCTTATGGCTCAGTTCCACTACAACCATCACATGTCTAATCCTTAATGGGTGCAGTTATGCATTTAAAATCAGTGGAATGTAAAATTAAAAAAATGAAATAAATAAAAAAAGAGTTCTAAAGAGAAATAGGTGTGTGTGTGTGTGTGTATGTGTGTGTGTGTGTGCTGTAGAAAGGAATTTTCAATAAAACCCGAAACCAAAAACAGTAAATAAGGAATGAGAGCTGAGAAGAGAGATGGGGAGGGAGAGAGAGAGAGAGAGAGAGAGATGCCTCAGGGCTTTAAATACCTGGCATTTAGGTGTACACCTGCATGACCAGCACACACCTGGTACTTGTTTTCAATAAAGAAAGAATTTAAAGAGAAAGGACAGCCGATGAAGAGAGAGGAAAATAAGAAAGCAGACAGACAGCAGGAGAGAGGAGAAGAAACTCCTCACAACCTAAAAGTGTTATTTTACTAAATACAACCTATCCACACCACAGTGCTGGATCAGAATCCTGGATTCTGTTTGGTCAGAAGGTCTTGAGTAATTTCCTATAACAGCAGCTCAGACTGTAGTGCAGGTTTACATCATTGCACTCATTCTATACGGTATACGTTATCGTTTCGATAGCAACAGCTCATTCCCAGGGTGCATACTGTGAACACGCCATGGATAATTAGCCGGATACATAATAAAGGTAGGTGCTCCCAGAGTTACGCTGGCCCGACTTATGATTTTTCGAAGTTATGATGACGATTGCGATGCACTAAAAACTGTAAAATATTTAGAAAATATTTTAAATTCGTGGGCAGACATCGCCGACAGGCCAGGCGTACGTGAATGTACGGACACGGCCGGAATTACGCAGACGACACCCAGATGTACGCAGACGACACCTGGAAGTAAATGCGCGATGCCCGGATCACTCACCCCGCGTGATGCCTCATTTTCTCCTGCAAGGAGTTACCTTGTATATCGGTTACTGTACAGTGCATTACCGCGGGTTTTTTGTGTGCTTCAAGAGCTAATTTTAATTCAAAAGCATTTCTTCTACAGGAAAAGACTCCTGGGAACGCTAGGCTAAGCAAGGCTAAGCTAGGCTGAGATACCTAAGCTAGGCTAAGTGGTTCGACATACGATATTTTCGACTTACGATGGGTGTGGCGGAACACATCTCCATTGTAACTTGAGGACTACCTGTGTACTAAGCTAACATGCTGCTATTGAACCAGCAATGGAAGGAGTCTCCAGTGTCAGAGCTTTGTGACACTCGGGGCTAAAGCCTTAACTTTCTGAAGAGGTTTTGTGGGGCAGGGACGGCTGTTTAGCTGCTATACTATGCTACACAAAGTAATGAACAAGCTCCTGCAACATTAAATATAACTATCAGCAGATAAAAAGTTCGTTAATAAAGCAAAAATATTGGTAGAATCTTTGGGAAGGACGCAGAATTTGATGCTCGCTGTCGGTGTAAAATCGCAAACGTGCCCAGGCACATTGTCACAGGAACCTGTGTAACAGAGGTCTTGAAGTTGACAGTGCGATGTCAAGCGGCATGCTGAGTCATGAAAGCTCCTGCTCGCTCCTGGTGCACGCGCATGACCGTGCCGTGTACCGCTTGTTGGAGACCGGAACAGTCACGGAACTTTTTGCTCGTAAACGTTTAACCTTTACTCCACTTCATCATCACACCTACATTACACTGATTATTTTCCTACAACAGCACACCTCAAAGTGTTTATGTGCTTTATTCCTCTCTGTCTGTGCGTGCGTGTGTGTGCATGCGCTGTGCGTGTGTGTGTAGCGCGTGTGTCTAGCTAACTAACCACAATAAATCCCTGATGTTCATGCTGAGCTAAGCAGGGCACAGACAGTGACTCACAACACTGGAGTTCACCTGGAAGTAACACAAACAGCTCAGAGCCAACACACACACACACACAGTCACACACACACACACACACACACACACACACACACACACACACACACACA
>JAQLOM010156211.1:0-12966 GCA_030068315.1 Chrysichthys thysi
GACACAAGCTCAGTCCGACACTGCTGATCACAGACACAAGCTCAGTCCGACACTGCTGATCACAGACACAAGCTCAGTCCGACACTGCTGATCACAGACACAAGCTCAGTCCGACACTGCTGATCACAGACACAAGCTCAGTCCGACACTGCTGATCACAGACACAAGCTCAGTCCGACACTGCTGATCACAGACACAAGCTCAGGCATGTGTACAAACATAGATTAACATAAACACTGACAAACACAGGCACAAGCTAACTCTGACAGACACTGACTAAAGCACAGAAACAGGTTCATTCAGACACAGACATGAGCACTGAGACGAGCCCCATTACAAGCACAGACACAGGCTATTTCAGACACAGACATGAGCTCAGACAGACGCTGATGAGCACTAACACAGGCACAGACAGATGTGAGCTCAGACTGACATGAGCACTAACACAAGCACAGTCACTGACTCAGGTACAGATGAGAGCTCAGTCACACAGAGGCACAAGTACAGACACAACACGAGCATTCGCACAGGTAGAGACACACTGACTCAAGCAGGGAATCAGGGTTTTCAGGGACAGACACAAGACTGACATGAGCACAGACCTATGCACAGGCACAATTGTGCTGTCATTGAAGACAGAATTATTCCTGAAGTATCGCTGTGATTTATCGTCTGAACAGTTCATTTCAGGGGCACCTTGTCTGAAATGAAACGTCCTTCCTCAAGTTGTAATTTTTTTTACTACCTTTTAAGGGACATTGCTGTCACTGAAAGCATTTAGTATGCTGTAGTGTGCTTTCTGGTGTACTTGTGTAATATCAGAAGAAATTAGTTCATCATAAACATTTAATTTCCCAATAACTTCACCAAAGGCTTGTTTTTTTGCCCTCAGTGTAGTTCCACAGCCTTAATTCCTGGAGACATGTTTCAGCCAAAAGTGCTAATTACTTAATTATACTCTTGAATTCAAACTATATCCACTATATCTGTAGCTTCTTCGGTTTATTTGTTTACATTTTATGGTTAATTTTGATTTTTCTATCTCTTGTATTCTTTGTAGCATATCTAATGCTTGTTTGAAATCCAAGCACTGCTAATTTTTATGTCCTATACCGGGAGAAGATGCCACATTTCGCCTCCATAGCTTTTTTTTTGGTCCTGCTCTCTTTTATTCTCTCTGTATGTCTGTTTTTCAAGGCTGCTGGTTGTAAAAATTTATTACCGCACATATGGACAGCACTCAGTTCTACTTAGCCGTGTCAGAAGCCGGAAATGAATAGAGTGAGCGAACGATAGAGAGCGTATAAAACTTGAGCGTATATTATAATGAAAGATGGGTATCTGAAAACCGTTACTCCTAGCAGGAAGTGATAAATAGGTGGTATTATTATTTATTTATTTTTTTTAGCTAGTCTGAGGACTGATGACTCTTTCAGTCTGGATGTTGTACTTGAGGGAAATGTTAACCTCTTTGCCGTGCAGGTATCGGCGGAAACCTCGTGGCCATCCAGTCTAGCCGCTTCTCGACACACTTGCACTTCCACAGCAACCCGGGAGAGGTACCAGACGAGGCCAAGGGCTGCTACTATCCCTGCCGAACCTTCTGTGGCTCAGGTAACCTCACATGAAACTCGCACAAAGCCGCAGCGATTTCTCACATATTGAAACATAAAAAAAAGAAATTAAAAAAGTTTGCAGATTTTTATCTAAACTGGAAACAAGGAACAGCACAGGAAGACGGGGGTCAGGTACACTGACCTGATTTCTGTCCCATGTGTGTTACAGCAGCCAGATTGTAATCTGGGTAACCAGAAACACATTTGCGTGCGGTTCGGATCTAATCAGGATACAGTACGCACACATGATGCAATATAGATAACTTGCACTTTTGGCTTCCCCTGGTATGGTAGTGATGTAATGTGGTGTATGGGCTTGCACCTCATTCTGTGTCGATCCTGGAGTTAGTTTGTGTTTAAATACCTACCTGCTGATCTATGAATATAAAGCTAACGCATCTCTACTTGGCTTTCCGGTAGTGTCCGTTCTCTGGCTGCCTTTATTTGTAAATGCACCGATGAGTCATGCGGGAGCTTGAGAAAACAAAGCCAAGTGTAGACTGGCGCTCAGCCTCCTGCTTTTTCCCCAGCAGACAGTGAAGGACTAGGGGAGGTTAGTTGAAAGCGAGCGAGAGATAAAAACGCAGAACTTGATTAAGTGCATGCGCCGCTTGCAGAACAGTGTGTATTTAACAGAGACTGGGATTTTGTGCAGCTCTGCACAGTATAAACAGTGGAAGTGAAAGCCAGTGCAGGGGCCTAGAGCTCCTCTTGGGGTTTTGGCACACATTTCTGGAGATTGCTGCTTGGAGAACTGGGGGAAGAGAAATGCTGGGTACAGATGTCCAAGCGCACAGACACAGACACGCACGGGGTGTAAGCGCCTACTGCCAGGCTGGCGTTACCATCTGGAGGACGAGGCGTAAATCCTCACATATCTCTGAGGTGCCTGAGCACTTGCCTGAAACTCGGTGCAAAAACTGAAAAAGAGAATTTTCCACATGTACGTAAAAAAAAAAAAAAAAGATTTGCGAGCCCACATAGCTCAGCGGTGGTCCTGTAGTGATTCATAGGTCATTTTTCAGATTTAGTCTCTTAACGTATGCCTATAGGTTGCACCTAAGGTGTATGGTTAACTGTGTCATCATTTTGACATTTTTTTTTGTTTTCTATTTTCTAGGAGCCAATCACAGGTCGGCACAAGTGCTGCTCATATTGGTGATCCCAGGCCACTTGATCTTCTTGTACACCATTCACCTGATGAAGAGTGGCCACACAACTTTGACGCCCATCTTCATGGCTGTGTACTTGGCAGCAGCACTGCTGCAGGTCAGTCAGTCTATCAGCAGACACAGAGTACATGTAGATGGATGTTATGGTGAGAAAACACTTTGCCCCCACCCCCTACATCCCAAAAAAGCTTTTATCTAATACAGTTGGACGAAAAATGCTTTCAAAATGCAGGAACAGAAGGAAGGGAGAGAGAGGAAAGTGCAAAGAACATCGTGTAGCTCAGAAAGGGCTAATAAGTTAAACAGTGCGTTTTGAATTTGGGGGGCGGGGGGGCCCTTCGATTTATTTATTTGTTTGTTTGTTTGTTTGTTTGTTTGCATAAATTCAAAACACATGGTTTAATTTATTAGCCCTTTTTGATGTACACAACGTTCTTTGCAGTCTCCAGACTAAACTTCAAGGATGCATCCCAGATCGGATATCTTTTGTTAGAACTGACCTAAGAAGGCTCGTTCCTCCCTGAGCCGTAAGCACGTAATCAAGGCAGCGCGTCGTCGTTTCGATGCGCTACACATTTACAGGATATCACACAGGACGTGTTGCGTTATCTACCAGTTATAGCAGGGAGGATTTCGACTTGCATTTCTTCCGTTTCCCCAAATGTTCTAAAGTTGCCTTATACAGAAAAGGTGATTAATGGTCTGAGAGAATGCCCCAGTTGCACATTTTCACAGACGGAAGGGAAATTCGCAGGATTCATCCAAATGTGACCGACTCAAGTAGTGCAACAGCCAAAAACTGCACCCTGCTTTGTGATATTCTCCACATCACAGGTCGTCACTGGGTATCAGACACACCAGTGAAATCACAAAATGCTCCTGAAGCGAGATATGACTCACGGTAAGATGATGTGAAAGTGACTAGGTGTGTGACGTGATCATGAAGGTATCAAGGGACTTTGGGATTTTCGTAGAATGCATGTGTTGGTAAGGAACTGATCAGTCGGGTGCGTGCTTTTGTAGGACATTGATCAATAACGGAGAGAGGTGTGATGTAGCCTGGTGTGACGCTTTGTGACCACAGCAGTTTGCCAACACTGATGATTTGTGATTTATTAAAGAACATCATCATGTTGTACTTTTGATCCATTTGTACTGTTGATATTCACGTTATAGTAACGGAAAACGCTAGTTATCATTAATCTTAGAGTCTGTGGAGTCTCCCCTGTACATCGTCACAGACCCTGTGAGTTAGCTGTTGCTGTGAGAACAATGAGGGCGGCACGGTGGTGTGGTGGTTAGCCCTGTCGCCTCACAGCAAGAAGGTCCCGGGTTCGGTCCCGGGTTCGATCCCAGGGGTCAACCTGGGTGCCTTTCTGTGTGGCCTTTCTCCCCGTGTCCCTGTAGGTTTCCTCGGGGTACTCCAGTTTCCTCCCACAGTCCAAAGACATGCACAGAGGGGATTAGGCTCATTGACTGCTCTAAATTGCTCGTTGGTGTGAATGGATGTATGCCCAGGGTGTACCCTGCCTCTCGCCCAGAGTCAGCTAGGATTGGCTCCAGCTTACCCCCCCCCCCCCCCCCGCGACCCTGAACAGGTTCAGGGTTAAGCGGCAGAAGATAAGTGACCGAGAGTGAAAACTGTGAGAGTCTGTGTCCACCAGATTAGTTTTTTCTATCCTTTTCTAGCACTTTCACATTGCTTCAGTGTAAACATCGTCTATTTACGTTAGAAAGGTTAGCTAAAAAATTGCGTCCTGGCATTGGGACTCGATAGACCTTGGGACCTTGGTTGTGTTATAGTAAGTCCTGCCCCCTTCTTGATTTTGATTGGTCAGTGAAAGAGGAGTGACATCGATGAGCCACCGAGACCGATGAGTGATGAAACACTGAATTTCATTGGATTTGTTCAGAAAGTTGGTGCTTCAAGTAAAAACAGTGCATACAGTGGACACAGGCCATAACATATTAGACCGAGCACATTATTACGAACCTATGATTAGCCTTGCAGTTGGTACCGTCAGATCTGCTCTTGCAGAAAATTAATCAGCACCTCCTGACCAATCAGATTTGAGAATCCAGCAGCGCCGTGGTCTTTGTTCAGCATTAATGATAAGTCCACTCACCTTGACTACTGGACTGCTGAAGACATTTAAAAAAAAAAAAAAAAACCTTCATTGACAAAACTAGCACGTTTGTTTGTTTGTTTGTTTTTTTTCTAGAAAAGTCTGATCCAAAACTGAAGACAGAACTATTTAGATAATAATTATGAGCAGTTTAGCGATGCCTGTGGTCACACATGTATGAGTGAACGCATTCATGAGAAACACGCGAAGAGTGAGTGGAATGTGTGGCGTTTTCGGGGCGTGTGTGGTCTGTGTTTATTCTAGGTAAAATTTCTCCGCGCGTGGAAAGCGGACGTTCCAATATACGACGAACCCTTGTGCTATAAATAGGCGAGCCTGCCGAATCTGCTTTGCTCAGCAAGCTTGAACAGACCTCAGTGAGCCGTGTGCAGGTTAATACAGACCTCAGCAATAACACTTCAGCGATTTAAACTAGATGCCAGCCTCGCACTATTGGACACGCATCGGTACGAAGAAAGCAGGCATCAGATGATGCTGCGCTGATGATGTATGAAGAGAGATGAGGTCAATTTAGTACCGTCGAACGTATAAAGTTGCTTCATTTATACGCGGGCCGGCAACTGGACCTGGTGATAAGGATTTTTACGGATCTTGAAATTCTGGAACGGGAGGGAATTTATTTTAGGCTTTATTTTCAGGTTTACGTTTTGGAAAACAGCTTGGCGGGACGAAACGGTGGATGTTCTGATAAGGCATGAAGATGTCTGCGTAAAAACAAAGATACTAAGTCTAAAGATATGACTGGTAGCAAGTTCTTAAATGCTGATGTTGAGAAATTTGAAGGAAAAGTTTTCCTTATTTAATTACGTTTCTGTACCTTTCTTAACCACAGTATGATTAGAGAAAAAAAGTATTATTCCACAATTGACCATGATATTGGTGTTATACTGTGATATTGTGCAGCTTTAATTTGGGTTCGTATTAGAATACAATGTTAATCTTAATAGTAGGAAAATAACGAGTGTAAGTGGGATACTGGAATATAAACTTTCCCTTTCTTCTTCTTCTTCTTTTTTTTTTACTTTTCCAGTAAGATCTAGAACGCTTTCCTAAAATATACTCGGTGATGCACAGCAGATTTTTATTCTTAGTCGCAGCTCCTGAAGCAGCTGGTGAGACGCAGCATGCTGCCACAGCTTTTAAACTGTCTGATGATCCGAACAGGACCGTAGCGGTGTGTTTTCACAGTGAATGGACGTTCGCAGACTCTAAAAGAATACTCATCCCCCCCATTCTATTCACAGACGCTATTCACAGACCCCTCTGAAAGTATTGGAACAGCAAGGCCAATCCTTTTGTTTTTGCGATACACTGAAGACGAGGAATGGGTTGGTTCAAACAAAGGGGGTCTTTTTCTAAGTAGTTCAACCCATCTGGATGTATATAGATTTCAAGAAATGATGCTGGATATTCTGATCTAGATGCATCTTTTGGTCCCAAACCCGAATCTCCTCAGTGTGCCAAAAGCGTAGGCGGTGCTGTTCCAATACTTTTGGAGAGGGCGGTTTAATTTGTCGATTTCCCTTCGGGATTTTTTTTAGGTGAAAATGAATGGGTTTTGTGCGTTTTATAGCTAGCTGTGTGGTTCGTGTGCTGAAACCATGGCAGCAGTATTTTAAGATAGGAGCGTGCCCTACATGCATATTGGGAGTGTTTAAAAAAAAAATAGAAAATTGGACAATTTTCACATAATAGCGCATCATGAGCTGCCTTCAAGTGGCTGATTTTTTTTTTTCGTGCTCCATACGTGTATTCTTCACTATTGTGTATATCCCATAATCCTGTGCATATAAGCCATGTCTGTATGGTGACAGTAAATATCAGAAGAGAGGAAACAGTTTATAGACCGAGGAATTTTTTTTTTTTTTACAGGTACTTTAACCCTTTTTGGTGCTGAAAAAAATTTTTTTCAGCACCAAAAAGGGTTAAAGCCTTTTTTTACAGGTACTTTAACCCTTTTTGGTGCTGAAAAAAAATTTTTTACTTTGCCCCCAGTGCTGAATATTTTGTGCGAAAATTCAGGCCGTCGCTTTGACTTTGCACCAGTAGAAACTGTTGAGGTGGTGTTATCTTTACATGATGCGGCAGAACGAGTGGAAATGTGACGAGTTTTTCCCCTTGTAGACGGCCCTGCAGGGTCAGTTTCAAAATCGCTAGAAGCCCTTGCAGTGTCGGTTTCACTCTCGCTATCCGTCTCTGCATCGACAAAATCATTGTCAGACAGGTCAGATATCTCATCCAGCACTAATTTCAGAACCTCCCCCTCGCTACACTTTCCTTTCCGCGGCATTTTTACTGCATATCGTAATATAGCTCGTCAACAACGTGCTCTAGATGGGACTCTGACACACAACAGGAACAGGATATTACTAAAAATTACCTCCAGTGTCGCCGCCTAGCCAGTACAATTGAACTATTTAATTTTGTCGACGTGTATGCATGGCCGTAGCACCAGACCCCTACATGTCGACTTTAGCCGACTTCCACAACGAAAGGGTTAATAGAAATGTTTACTGATGTATCTTCTGTAAATGCAGTGTGAGAGACGGTCCTGTTTGTTCTTCAAGAACCAATAGTGGTCAGGCAACAGTTTGCGATTGTGACCAAGACTTGCTGATTGTTTGCCTTTTTGAGCTCATCCCAAGTTCCTGCCGAGCATCTGCTGATCTCCGACCCATAACCTTTGACCTTTGCACCTCAAAAGGAGCTTGGCCCACACGCAGAATTCCAAAGGAAACGAGAGGCTACTTGTTGCATTAATAGAGTTTTGGCACACAGTTGTTATGTATAGAGTGAGCCTGTGCAGAGGGGCCGTTAGTGAGCCGCGGTGGCTGCGGCGCGCATTCGAGAGGGCAAAGAGAAAAGAAGCGCTCTCGTCAATGGCATGGGAAAACGCTCGAGTGGCCGAGACCACACAAAGACCCGCAGCTAGTGTGACACATGCGGCATGTTGATGCCGTCTGCAACATTTGCACATTTTCAAACAGATCCTTGTTTGTTTCTTCTTAGTTGTGGTTCACCGCTGGTAACCATTTACAGTGGAAATGTTTGTGTATCATTAGGATAAAATGAAGAAGGAATGTAATTTATAAAAACACAACAACGATGTGTCTGTTTAAACAGATGAAGAAAACTAAATGCACTATGAACTCAGTTATATGCGAACATCATGTAAATATTGTTTAATACGACCTTCATGTTGTTGTGTGCGCCCTGAAAAGCATTCATATCATCTCATCAGACTCCAGAGTAATATTCAGGGCAAAAATGTTTGTAATAATTCTTCCAGTTGTGATACACTGCTTCCTTCAGGTCTGGTCTGGAGGTTAATGATGACTGATTCTTTTCTAAATGTTTTTTTTTTTTTTTTGTTAATCAACAAAGTCTTGGCTTCTTATCTAGTTATAGGATGCGCTATTTCCATTTTATATTCCTGAAATTTCATTATAATAATTAAATTAATTGTGAAAATGAAAGGGGGTGTGCAAACTTTTGCACTCCTGTCTATCAGTATGTATGAGAGCGAGAAAGAGTGTATTTACAGGATGGGACAGTAAACATCTTTGGACATTTTTAGTAATCAGTCTGTCTACAATTTTGTGTGCGTGCGTGCGTGCGTGCGTGCGTGCGTGCGTGCGTGCGTGCGTGCGCGCACTCATGCTCTGAGTGGCCTCTCTGTCGTCTCGAGTTAAATGTCCATGCATGTTTGCGGAGGGTGGAAACTTCTCCCCTGATCCTGTTTAGTTCTCCTAAAATTTGTGTAAATTAGCAAACCATCCATCTTAAATAGCCCTTAGTTTCCAGAGTAACTTCATCATATTACGTTCCATATCTCTCCATGCGAAGAGTTCTCCACTGTTTGTGTGTAATTAGTGTAGTTTTAAGAGTATGCACACGCTATAGACTGGGGGGAAAAAAACAGATTTCATAAAAAGAAAGCATGCGGAGAGAGAAAACACCCAGTGCCTTATTAAAGGATTTGTAACACCGCTTTATGTATTGCATACTCACCCGTTAACAACTTTATATCCTAATACCCCTCGTATAACCTTCATGTTGCCTCACGCTGCCAATTGATAACTTCTGAAAAATCTATGTACGGTGGAACCTTGGTTTGCGAGTAACTCGGTCTGCGAGTGTTTTGCAAGACGAGCAGGAAATTGTAATAAATTTTGACTTGATGAGCGAGCGAGGTCTTGCAATACGAGTAGTATGCGTACGTTTCGTATGCTGAGCCTCACGCGATCACAACTTCTCTCTCTCACTCACTGCGGGATTGTGGCTCACTCGTATAGTCAACATCCGCGCCAGCGTAGAAAAAGCCTGATTCCTAATTTCAAATGAGATCAGGGAGATGTGTGAAATGTGGGAAAGAGTGCAAAACTTTGTAGAAAAGCCCCACCCAACTAAGGCTGTAGCAGTGCGAGCGATGAATCTGTTTAATGACTATGCAATGTCGCGTTTCCGCCAAATCCTCAAAAGGAGGCAAAAGCAGCAATCGTTAGTTTCCTTGTTAAAGTAGCAGGAAAAGAAAAAGATCCCAGTGAGCGACAGACTGCAGAGACTCTGTGAGTTGTAGTGAAAGTCTTCCTACACAATAATCCTCCTCCTCTCCCCCTCTCTCCTCCTCTCTGGTCTCCCTCACACCAGCTACAAGTCTTTTTAAAGGTAAAGCACCGGTTATTTTGTTTTTGTCAGGTGCGGTGGGGTTGAGGTGGACACATCATGACCAAGGTCAACCGAGGTGCAAATAGAACATCAGAGACTGGCACAAACACGAGAATAACAAGAAACCGGAGGAAGCAAATGCGGGAATAGTAAGGTTTTGCAAAAGCGCGGGAAATGGCGAATAATGCTTCGCGACCTTGGCGTGCTTGCGGAAGTCTTTTTATAGCTCCCACAATCTGTCCCAATCCGGTACACCTGTCGCCACCCATGTGACGTGCCGAGCATGGCGTGAGTCCCTGTGCACACACCGGTGGCCGAGAGGAAAGTATTACTCGGAAGTAATCTTTACAGTAAGTAATCTTTAGAACAGGTGCACTGCACGCGCGCTCCGCACAACCAGATTTATAACAGTTTTATGTATTTTTACTTTATATTTTATATTAATCATTTTTATATAAATATCTGTGGGTTGTGAAACGAATTATCTGAGTTTCCATTATTTCTTATGGGGAAACCCGCTTTGATATACGAGTGCTTTGGATTACAAGCACGTCTCCGGAACGAATTATGCTCGCAATCCAAGGCTCCACTGTATTTACAATCCAAACAGACTTGGAATGCTGCTAAAAGAGCGTTTTAACTCCGTGTGTCCGAGCTTAACGCAGAGTGCACCATCCTCGCTTACACTGAGCACCGAGTGTACCTCAGTGCACCACTTCCCAGAGTTTCACACCAGTCTGTCACTCTGATTAATGTGCTGCCTTTATTTTTATTTTTCTCCTAAATGAAAGTCATTCACACAAACACCCGCACACACACACAGGAATTTTAAGCAGGTTAGCTGAAATTGCAGCTGTGCATCACAGGCTTGAAACTTAATGCAAACTTAATTACAAGAACTGGAGAATTGGCAAAGCGACGAGTGTTAAAAGTTCATGAGAATACTGTTGTTCTCATACTTGAAAATATGGCCATATTAGTGAGAGAAGGGGAAGTCACTTTTAGAGTCAGCGTTCGGTGAAGGTTGGTGTTTAATAAGCAGGGTTTTACAAAGTGATTTAATCTGCAAGTGTGTAAGAATTGACGAGGGGAAATCATAACTGCAGTTTAAATTGCTCCTCTCTGTGGCTTAAAAGTGACCTTTATGATGGTAGATCCAGTCAGCGGATAGGGTACAATCTGCAACGTAATAAATTTAAAAAAAATTTATCTGATCCTTTGACATTTACTTTTTCCTTCCCCCCCTTCATTGTCTAATAAAATTCCCTGTCCTGAAAACCTGTTTAGTATCTTCTCTTAACAAGATCGCTGGCAAACTGATTCTCAGCTGAAATCACTGATCGTGATACTGAGATAGCTCAGCTTCATGGCCCATCATGCCCGTGAGTTTTATCAACTAGTGAATGCGCATTTTTAGTTAACTGTTGTTCGAGCACGAATATATTTTCTCCAAGGCAGGCTTCACCAAATTTAGGGGCGTGAATAATTTTGGAACCTGTGCATTGTAGAGAAAAAGGAGTTAACGTAAGAAAGCTTTGTGTTTAAACGCATCTGGACTATATTGTGTCCAGATGTTTGAGATTAAAGGAATATCAAGATGTAAATACCGTTTAATATATTGACTATTGCGCTGGTTACGTTCCGGTGCCTATATATATATATATATATATATATATATATATATATATATATATATATACACACACACACACACACACACACAAATAAATAAATAATAAATAAATAATTATATATATATACACACACACACACAAATAAATAAATAATAAATAAATAATTATATATATATATATATATATATACACACACACACACACAAATAAATAAATAATAAATAAATAATTATATATATATATACACACACACACACACAAATAAATAATAAATAAATAATTATATATATATATACACACACACACACACATACAAATAAATAAATAATAAGTAAATAAATTGTATATATATATATACACACACACACACACACACACAAACATACACAGCAAATACGTCGCCACTGATTCAGCCAAGGACCAAGGGGGTTATCAGGGCCTTCAAGGCACTGAACACTAAGAACGCCCTGCAACACATGGTTGATGCCATGGTAACGAACGAAGACTTTTCCCTGGTGACTTTACAGAGAGCACTGAAGGACATGAAGAAGGAGACTGTCACTGCCTGCTGGAAGAGATTGTGGCCAGAGGTGGTCGATGGATACGAAGACTTTTCTGCCGAAGAAATTCATCACTCTGCGGTTGATAAGGCAGTTAGGCTGGAAAAACAGCTAGGAGGAGAAGGCTTTGATGACATGACTTCTGACGACATCGTTGAGCTGCTCGAGGTCTACTCAAAACCGCTTACTGACGAAGATCTGGCCGAAATGACCAAGTCAGTGAGCGAGGAAGAGAAAGAACAAGAGGAGGATCGAGCCCACGAAGAAGAAGAAGAAGAGCAAGGCCTAACTCTCGAGCACCTCGCCACCATTTTACAGTTATCTAAAGATCAAGGTCACTTTCTATATCATAAAGTCATCGGTTGAAGAATGGGAGCCACAAATGATTCGCTCTTTGCAGTTCAGAAATGATCTTGATGGCACCACAGAAGTGTATAAAAACCTCCTGAATCTAATGAAAAGCCAGCGCCAGCAACTGCCTCACGATGTTCTTTACCAGGAAAAAATAAATGCTTTTTAACCTGTTTTGCGTATTTTTTTTGTAATGTCTAGGAGATTATAAGGGGTTTATGGTGTATAACTGTGCGGGTAATGCTTATAAGAGTGTGGGAGGGTTTATAAAGGCTTAAAATATAAACAAAAATAACCATATAATGACATGGTCGCTACTTCGCGGATTTTCACTTTTCGCGGTGGGTTCTGCAACCTAACTCCCGCAATAATCGAGGGATCACTGTGTGTATATATATATATATTAGGTCCATTTTTAAAATGTAAGAAAAAAAAATCCCCCAAAATCTAAACTGTCTCTCTCTCTTTCTCTCTCTCTCTCTGTCCATCTCTGTCCTTCCGCTTCCATTTCTTTCCCTTCATTTATCTTTTTCCTTCCCTCTGTCTCTCTCCATCTCTTCCTTCTATCTTTCTCTCCTTCCATCTGTTTCCCCTAAATTCTTTCTCCCTCCCTCCATCCATCCATCCCTTTCCTGAACCCTGTCTCTCTTTCTTTCCATCTATTTCCTTCCTCCTCTCTCTCTCTCTCTCTCTCTCTCTCTCTATATATATATATATATATATATATATATATATATACACACTCAGCAAAAAAAGAAACGCCCCTTTTTCTGGACTGTGTATTTCAACAATAATGTTGTAAAAATCCAAATAACTTT
>JAQLOM010156266.1:0-12954 GCA_030068315.1 Chrysichthys thysi
AATCGATTAATCGAAAAATTAGTCGATTAATCGGTCGTTAGAAAATTAGTCGTTAGTGGCAGCACTAATATATATATATATATATATACACACACACACATGTACACATACACACACACACAGCATAGCTCATTTAAAGGTAAGAAGTGCTACTGTGATTCTGGCCGATAACGTGAGCAGCCATGGTGAGCTGACATCACTTGTTGAACTCGTAACTCGAGACCATGGCTATTTCCTGGGTAGGAATTCTGAGTTGAGGTCATTAACACAAACAGTAGGGGTCTTTAGAGTGCAGAGTGATGACAAAGATAATTGAACAGAAAATGCCTTGCATGTTAATGCAACTCGTACCACAACTGAATATACATTGGATTAACAGTATGAACTGACTCCACAGAATTGAGCATCAGGGTTCATCTGGTACTCTAGAAAAGTTTTTGAATGAAAAGTGATCCTGGTTTTTACAGTATTTCCTGGTCTGTTTCCCCAAGGGTTTCCCAGTCTTCCAGTCTCCTACTGATTGTCTGTGTGATTAGAGTCAGATATGCTGACTGACTCATGACTTGACCCAGACTTTAGTTGACCAGGGATCCTAGGTCTCCAGTTCGATGACTTCTGAAAAAACACAAAAAAATACCTGAAGTTAACAACATTGGAGAATTGGAAAAGGGACATGTGTTTCTTCTCCCCCCCCCCTTTTTTTTCGGTCTTTGTTTTGGGGAAAGGGGGGCACCATGGGGTGCACACATTTCTAATTTCTAATATCTGCAGTCTGTCTTGTACATCCTGGATACACAGTCACTACTTACACTTTCCCCTTGTTTGGCATGGCGTATGTTTGCGGATGGGGTGGCATGGTGTGCTTAGCATGGTCACTTCACAGAAAGAAGGTTCAAGAAGGCTTCGAACCTGCCTGGAACATAGATTAGCGTACCACACCTTCTCCCGAAGTCAGCCGGGATTGTCTCCATCTTTCCACAACCCTGATGGATAAGCGGTATAGATAGCAGGTGAATGGATGTTTGCAGAAGTTGATTGTTTATTTAATCTGATTTGCTTAGGAAAAAAAGATCTTGCAGACCACAGACTAGTTTAAAAAAAGCTGAAATAAAGGCAACATTCTGGCTTGCCTTTTCCACTCCCAACCTGCTTCCAAAACTATTCCAATCTGGCATTCAAACCTGGCGACCTTAACATTTCTCTTTGGGTGAAAACATGACCAGTTTAATAACTTATGAGCTTCATCCCCAACTCATTCAGTGAATTATCAAGTGGCAGTTCATAGCCGTGCTTTTCATGTGCAGCTTGCAGAGGTGTTCGGTTTGGTGTTGCTCCAGATCAGGGGCACTGAGCGTGAGTGATCTGTGTTTAGCCTCAGCATTTTCTCCCTAGCACTCATGAATAAAATGAAAGCAGCTGTTGCACTTAGTAAGAGTAATTTGTGTGTAGAATATGCTCTTTGATCAGAGTAGTTTTAATATTGTGATGCATTTGTTTTGTTGTTTTCAATACATGCATGCAACGGAGAGTGGACAAAGAAGGAAAACTTTGTTAGTTTTGGGCATTATATATGAGCAATGCTATAATATAAATAAATAAATATATATATATATATATATATATATATATATGTAATATTTATGTGTGTATATATTGTGTGTGTGTGTGTATGCATGTATGTATGTATGTATATGTGTGTAATATATATATATATATATATATATATATATACACACACATTATTTATTTATATATATATAAATAATATAATATTATATGCGTGTGTGGTCCCTTGAAATAATAAAGCAGTAAAATGCTTACAGGTTAGGGACTTGCATAAAGTGACTTATGGACATCCCTTTCCCAGATGTCTCAGGTCAGACATGCCTCTGCTATATTTGATTTGGCGCTGCTGATCACTTTGGCTGAAGCCCTTCAAAAATAAGCAGACATTCTTTGGCAATAGGAGGTCACTGTCTAGTGCACGCTTATTGAAGTGCTGTGGTTGGCTCTTGTGCATATACTCTTTGTCACTATGAACTATTGTTGTCACACAACACAGTGTTAAGGTTTGAAAGGTGTAAGCTGCATGTGACATCTCTACTTGAGCACTGTTTGGGTTTGATGTTATCGTGTCTCATTTTTGGTTCTCTATACATGTCGGCTATCTCTTAAAACAATTCGAGAAACTGTTTCTGTTGGCCTAATCTGTTTTATTATTCCATTTAAATGCTTAGCATAGCAATGATCAGGCCTCCTTGGCTTCCTGTCCTTTTCTTATTTTAGACCAACACATTTTTTTTGTTGTGTCAACACTTTTCATCAGTCACTGTTTTTCTTTAGAGAAGCATGAATTTCTGGGACTCGTGCCATATTCCATATGACGAAATGTAAATTCATTGGTTTAACGCACTTCCTGTGATTACATTTTATGATTAGTGTTTAACGTAGGGTGTCTAATGAGCCCAAATCAGTGTAGTTACATCAGATGTTCTGAGAGAGAGCGAGAGAGAGAGAGGTGAATTACAACAAGCACAAATATGGAGATTATGGTTTTCCTGATGGGGGAACTCTAAACTTCCCAGAGCTGCTTCCTGCTCTGTGGACAGTTACATAATCGGAAATGCTTAGTGCTTACATTAGCACTTTATCTCACAGACTATCTGCCAAGTTATTATTATGATGTGCATTCAGGAGGGACTGCTTACATATTTTTTTCTTTTCTTTTTTTTGTTGGGTTTTTTTTTTGGTTTTTTTTTTCATAATCAAACTTGTGCTGTGTGGATGTTTAGTTGAAATTTCCAGGGTGGTTCCTTCAGACTTTTTAAAATGATCTGCCTGCGACTCCAAGGTTGGACACCGCTCTCAGGGCAGCGTCTAACACCACAGGCTTTAAAATAAGTACTTGCTATCGAGTCTGAATAAAAATGTTCTAGAAAATACAGACTGCAAAAGTTTTATAGGTGCAGTAAAGAAGGCACTGATACTAATATAAAATGTAATGTTAATCCATTGACTTTATAAGAAAGGCACAGCACATCAGCTCTAAAACCTGAAGCCACCACAGGTGTAGCGCTTCTGCTGGCTGGCTGCAGAACAGTTTATAGACCCGCCCATCCCCATGTGTTTCAATGAAAACAGCCTATGTTCCATGTCACTTTTCTCATCTAAACTGTGTGTCTATCTTCGAAACAGTTAGTTTTCCCTATAATGATATCTGCACATTTTTATTTTCCCCCAGAAATGAGTTTTTAACACATTACTCTCCTATAAAGTAAGAATACGTGGCTGCACCAGACTGACAGATTGTCTTCCCCTCATGGTGCACAAATGCAAACTGTTAGCCGTTTCTATTCAAATGTTTAAAATATCAAGCAGTTTTTAATAGGAAAAGGTTAATGTAATCATCCTGGCTACCTAACCATATAGCCCTAAGTCCTAGCAGTTTTAATGGCTCTGATATAGCTTCCTTCCAGCCAGCCAGCTATCATAATTTGCACAAAAGCCATTTGTTTGTCAGTGAACACACACTACCAATCATTAGGATGGATTTTTATAAATAGTTAGTTTTCAGTGCACTTGGAATAGCCATGCATGCAGGGGTTTGAACTCACCCTGGTGAGCTCACTGCCAGCTCATTCTGTGTTAGTCACACCCATCTGTCAGTGACAGATGGGATAAATGTCGCTCTTAGATGCATCCATATTAGTGAAATATCTCCAGCTGAAACTGTTTGGATTGATGTAATAAAGAGACGTTGAGAATGTGACCATATTGCAAATCCATACTGCACAGGCACTGGCTGCATATTTGATAATGTGGTGCATGGAGGTATTTTGGCATCTTTTCTATACAATGGGAGTGAATGGGCTCCTGCTGTCCAATTTTTCTACAGTCATTGTTTTATCTTAATATACAGCGCGTGTATTGAGTAAAGATCATCAGTAAACCTTGTTGTGATCATCACATTAATTTTGCTGTCTATGCAAAATTACCTGTAGGGATGTAGATCTTGTAATTCTGTAACTGGAAGGGTTTAAATCATCACTAAACCTGCTTAGCCTGGATCTCCAGACAGCCTTAAAGGTGACTAAACATGATTTTCCAACCTATGAAACACTTTTTCTTTGACGTTGTCCATACAAGTCCATGACTTGTATATGGTATAATGTTTATAATAGCCTGATATGTCTGTTCTTTAGTGGTTTTTATGGTAGTCCAGCAGTTATAGAAAGGTTATGGATAAGTACCCTACTTTAAGGTTATTGTTGAAAAGCTGTAGACGTGACGCATGAAGCTCAGAAAACAACACCAAAGGGATAAAAACTAAACTAAACATAATCAGTAGAAGTTTCTAAAATGCTTTATGGTCAATATTTATTATGATAATTGTAAAGTGCTTGGTACATTCATGTATTTGGATGTGTCTTGTTCAAGAGTATGCCATGATGTGGTTTTCTCTCCAAGCAGTGTTACATTTGCAGAATATAAAGTTGCAACTGATATTTTGGAGAACCATCTAATGTAGAAAACATGATGGAGAAACCAGGCACTACTTGATCACAGTGCATGTGATGAATGTGATCTGTTGTCTTATGACCTGTTCACATTTAAATTTGTAATAAAGGCTTCTTTTGAGAACACACCGATCCATGCTAAGAACAAAGATGATTATTTTAAGCACTGGACTAGAATGCACTTTAACACATGATGTGGGTTTGCTAGCCACAGGCAACGGTTGTTAGTTTTCCAAGCAGTTATTCATGTGTTTTGGTTTTCAAAGAAAAGGGAGGAAAAAAAGGGATGTTTCACAGAAGTAGCATAGACTGTTCCCTGGTGTTCTGACATCCAGGTCTTCTGAAGTGATCATCTATAGTCTCAGCCTTTTTTTAATGCCACGATTGCACTGTCTTATTATGTCGAACCTACCAGAGTTCAAACTGTCAGGAAAAATCCAGCATTTTTCTGAATTCCTTGTTCAAGGATTTTCAGTCCAATAACGTGAGATGCTCTGATGAATGAGACCTATGGTGCTTGTGATTAATACAGAAAAAGCTAAAATGGATATAGTGCAATGTGACTGACTAAAGTTGGGGTTACACAATGATGGCTAAAATGATGATCATGCTTATTTCACCTAGGAACAAACTTGGAAAGTTTAATCCAGTGAAGAAATATTACATCCACTCATTACATTCAACAACCTGTTCTCCTATACACCTTCTCATTTATGCTGTTATTCAGTCATCCAGACACGGGGCAGCAGCGCAGTGTGTAAAATCAATGCAATCAATCCTAACGGGTTAGATGGGATACAATAGCAGAAGACCCCATTTGGTTCCACTCCCATCCGCCAAGAGCAATGCAAAACTAAAATTCAGCAGATGAAGACTTGAAAAAGGTTACCTGACAAAGTCTTAAAGGAATAAAAAAAAACATGAAACATGAGATGTCTAGTTTTTTTTTTTGTTTTTTGTTGTCTAACTTTGAGAGAGGACAAAAAAGGCAGTCTGAGTTGAGAATTTTTTTTTTAAATAGCTGTTATAGTGTAAGGAATAACACTATATTTGCAAAATGTGCAAATGTTCGACAGCATTAAAGGTTATGTCAATTTTAAGCTGATAAAAGTGTAACTTTTAATAAAAATATTACTGTTGGCTTATTGCTGTGGTATAGAAGGAATAAAACACTTCTAGATGTGCTGCTATTTAACCTGCTTCTCATCAGGCTGCATTACCCCACCCCACTGTTGGCTTATTTTCCTATAACAGCATATCCCACCATATTTTATTCATATTTTATTCTTGCATAGCGTGAACAATCTACAGATGAAGTTTGAAAGTGACCGTGACTATGAAGACACAAAAACCAAGTTTTTGTCACTCTGCTATCAGAGTGAAGGGGATTTTTATCTAGGGATAACGAGGTCCAGATTTTACGAGCATGAAACAGACATCACTTGTCTACTCGGCCTATCTCATGCTTGTGATCCTAACACTTTATTTAGACTTGTGTCAGACTGCTTTCTAAATAGAGACGCAGTGAAGAATATATCAGGATTATTTCCCATGTCGCTTTTTTTTTCATACCACACAATAATTAGCTTCATAATGCTGTGCTGGTTTCCCAAATGTGGCTTGTGTAAGGAGAAGTGAGGGCATTTTAAAACTGACTGAGGTCAAACCCCAAAGAGGCCAGTCTTCCTCCTTTCTCTACAGTGTCCTGTACCATACACACACACTGTACAGTGTCCACACACACACACACATACACAATGCAGCAACAGTAGAAAACAACTCCTCCTCTGTTTATTTGTAGAACTGCTATTGTTGTCGTGAAAAAAAGGGAAAAAAAAATAGCTCATGTATCATCCCTGCATCAGACACACTCACATTACTCATTTTGTCTTCTACAGCCTCAGAAGCACTTGGCTTACACAGCTGATAAGGACTGTTCTCCAAAATGTCCTGCTTCTTTAAAAACTGTATGTTTCATAACTTTTAATGCATGTCTGATAATTCCTCAAGTACTCTAGTGGTACTTCTTGGATTTTTATTTTCACTTGGTGAAATTGACTGACTCAAGCTTACTGGCTGCTGCAGAGAGTCAGGCTTTTTATACACTGACACTAAGCGGGGGGGAAAAATAAAACCCTGAATGATGATTAGCTTTTGGATTTCGTAATGGAGCCCAGTTTCTGGTCAAGGTCAGCTGGATTCTCATTATTGGTTGCGACTTGCCAAGCTTTGCCATTTTTAGAAGACCAAACCACAAAAATAAAAATAGAGGAAGAACGGGGGGGAAAAACACTACTTTATCCACAACTAATGAAATCGGAGGGATGGAGTGCTTGCTAAATGGTGGTTTTATGCAGATGTAAGATCAACCATGGAGTGTATAATGTTCTTTTGCTGTGATGTATGTATAGCTTCATTATTATTAAAGTAGCCTGGCAAGTACTACACATCTGCCGAACCCAGATTAAAGCAGGAAGCAGTGGTTAAGCCACACCATCAAAATAGCCAAGAGAATTACAGCTTTTAATTGACGCTCACTTTCCAGCAAGATCTGACGCTCTCCAGAGGTTATTTAGCTCACTCGCTCTCTGAATGGCACTTGGCAGATGTGTCCGTTTGGCTATGAGCTGTAGTTAATCCCTGTACAGGGAGTTAAGAGACGAGGACTGGTATTGATCAAGGGAGTTCTTTTGTCCTGACTTTTTAGGGACATGAGCATGATGAATAAGGATCAGAGAGACCTAATGATTTTCTGCTCCTTTGATGTGGCCTGAGAGGCAGCAGGTCCATGGAGTCCTGAGCAGAGATTAGAGTGTAGTACTGTTGGGTCTGGAGGGCCTGCCACAGCCACTGCTTCACGGTCCAGCCAGATCGGGACACCGCCCTATTGCACAACAGCCTTCTATGAAACATTAGATTACTTGTTGGTCAACTTCTCTTGTATGCAATTGAACAAAAAGTTGATTAAACAGCACGATTTCCTCATTCTTCTGCAATTGTCACCTCACCATAGTCCAACCATGTGTTCAGTGACCACATTTATCAAGTACACCTAAATAATTGCTGGTGGTAGGTCATCTCAGTATGATAGCGATATGGTTTGCCATGCCATTGGGTATTTTGGTACCCATGTGTCAAGCAGAACATCATTACTACATTAGTACACTTGTACTAAGATTTAGATTTTTCTTTTTTGTTAGGTTGGAAACAGTCCACCAACCAAAAATAGCCCACCAACAGCAGTCTGTGGTCAGAAAGGGGCTTGAGGACAGAATATCTACTTTTCTCACTCACTATTTTTAAGTGACATTCAGTGTTTACGTTAACAAGAAATTCATTGTGAAGTACGGGAGAATGCAATGGAGCTGCTCCGAGTCACACCAGAGACTAGGCTTGGCTATTTTGCGATCTATAAGATGACAATCACGATGGTGTTGGTGGTGGTATTTGCATGAAGCTTTGGAAGCTGATCTGTTTAAGTAGAGTGCACAGATGAAGAGATGAGAGAGCTGGACAGATAAAAGTGAGAGAGGAAGAGAGGAAGTGAAGGCTAAACCCCACTTCGAAAAGTGTCAGCGGTAAGTTGAAGGGCATTGTGGAAAGGACACCGTTAATCAAAGGGACATAAGATGAGCATGTAGATGAAGGACGTTTAAATGAACAGTCAGCTCAGAATTGAATTGCAAAATACATCTTGCATGTCACAGAAGATCATGTGTTAATTATAAAGATTAATATTCATGCCAATCAGGGTGGATTTTTCCTTTGATGGATGGAGTAGATGGCCGAAATTGTGCTTAGCCACTGACGGACTACAGTCAGTAATGAGTGCCTGTATTGCAGGTGTAGCTGATAACCTGCCAATAAACAAACTGTATTACTAGATACCAGTTTCTGAATGTAATTAAATTCAAATGTAAATATGTTTGTGTTTTATTGTATGCTGTAATTAAGCTTAAAATGAATACATTGTTTTGGGGTAAAAAAAAAAAAAAGATTGCATGGTTATAGTGAGGTTAATTAAGACATTTCATACAGTAAGCTTGAACCCTTCTCTCTTCTCAGCTTGAGTACCTCCAGTCCTAACCACATGCCCAAAGACCCCACCAGCCTCTCAGAGGACAAGGGACAGCTTTTGAGTATCCAGTTAGGACATACCAAAGGTAAAGCAGGTTCTTATACTTGCACTTGTCTTCTCAGTAATGCTCATTGGTGTTTCAATGGTACTAATGGGACCCTTCTTCTCAGATAATATGATAAGTGGCCCAGGAGCAGCCCAGGAGCATGATGGGAGGTGCTTGAGTAACTGTGCCTGGGAGGATCAACTGTGGGAGCAGCAGGAGCAGTTGGAGAGAGAGATGGTGGAGGCCAGGAGAATGGTGTCCAGCCTCCAGGTGACCTGTATTGCTCACATTTTATGTCTTTAGACCTGAATAAATGTGTATATCAAGAAATAACAGTGACTACAATTGATCTGGATGCAGAGTAAAATGGATACTATGGAAAAATATCAGGAACAAATCCTGTAACGGGCAAAGGTTCAGCAAAATTCAACTCGAATGCCTTTGAGTTAACCTTTACTTTGAGCCGATCAGGGAAGGACAGACTGGTGTTTGTTACAGATGTGTTACAGCTGTTCTGTTATTCCTGCCAAAATTGTATGATGGAGCTCCATTTTTTTAATGTATCATTAGAAATTCAAACTTGATATTTAAAGTACAGGGGGTCCTCAGGTTACGACACATTTCCGTTCCTGCAACAGTGATGTAGCCCGAATTTTGGTGCAAGTGGTAACACACCCTACCTAGCCTAAGTCACTTCCCTGTCCTAACACAGTTACAAAATCATGATCTAGAACGTAAAAACACAACTAGGCTACAGAAAAAAGAAAAGGACATAATTATACTGTGCTTGTCTGGTTTAGGTGGACACATGTACAGGCAGGAGACAGCTCTAATGTCCCAAAACAGGTTTATTATACTCAAAGGCTAAGGTACATAAACAGTAGGCAAAATCAGGGTCAAAAACATAAACAGGTCAAGCGAGCGGTAAAAAGAGAAACACAGGAGAGCCAGAAATCGAGGCTTGGCCAGAGTCACAAAAGAAAGCTAGTGCTTTGCAAGGAGCATATGAATGGGTGAGTCTATTTGTAGTTATTATTATTATTATTAGTATTAGTGTTATTATTATCATAGGAAATTATTCTCAATGCGGAACACCTGTTTCTGGCCATGTGGCGAGCCGAGGGCGGCGCGAATCCTCAAGCATATGCCTGCAATAAACAAAGCCAGAGACGAAAACCCGGAAGAGCACGTTTTCCTTGTGTGGTGTGGACCAGATCCATGACTGTTCTGTGTACTGCACTGTAGTAACAGAAAAACTGACATCCGACATCCGTCGCTGTTTCGCCCTTTTCTGATCTCTTTACAATGTCTAATTTCACTTCCGTCGTAATGGCTTTCCTCTTCGTTGAAGCGCTACCATCTGAAGACTCTCACTTTCGTTTAGGAGCCATGATAAGAGCCAAAAAGTCGCCAAACAAATAAACACAAACAACACTTGCACTTTATCTATTTCAGCAACTTCCACAATCGTACACCACGTTACTGCACATTCTTCCGCCGAGCGCAAACCAATCTAGTTTGCCCACGTAGTCCATAAGTACGACACTAACGGCATAACCCAAAACACTCATGTCTCAATTTTTTTTTACGTTTTTATAGGAGCGAGCGTTATAAACTCTAAATGTTGAGACTGCTGTAATCCGAGGACCTCCTGTATATGAATGTTGTGTAGATATCTAAAGGGATTAAGCTAGTTAGCTGACCAAACTTGATTCCCTTCATTTAAGTGTCTGATAACTCCAGGTACAACCATGGTGTGGGGAAAATATTTGCAATGTAAAATGTCTGGTGGTAAAACCTTTCTGATGCATGTGTCTGAAGTATGTGTGTGTGGTGCTGGGTGTTTACAGGCTTTGCTTCTCCAAGGCGCGTTGCCTGACGACGAGCAGGAGGTTTCACTGGGCTTGGGAGAGGGAGTGGAAAATGCCGAGCAACAACTGGTATGACTTTTTAACACTGAGTGTTTCTATCTCCTCTTGAAATCCTGGCATTTGTGTTTTTGTGGTGTTCACTTATTTCAGCCTTTTCATATGAAACTCCGTTTACATTCCATCTCTTCTTCCTCTTCTTTTTCTCACACTTGCTTATTAGCTCTTTGTCTCACTCAGTCCTCGCAGGTTAGATCAGGTTACCGTGTGGTGAATTCTGCTTTGTTTGAGTGTGAGGAGCAAGTATCCATTTCCCTTCCTCTCTGTTCACCTGAGTCTCCCTCCAGCTCAGTTTCAGCCTCATTCAGCTACTGTTCAGTTGACTTTTATAGCACAGTGTGTTTATTCTGCAAGCGACTTCATCTTCTGGTGTTGCTGTTGCAGGTAATACTCCGCAGTCGTCTCGACCAGAGCATGGAGGAAAGTCTGGAGTTGAAGGTAGACTCTTATTGTACTCTTAATGTTGCCGTAATATGATGCTTGTTTTCACAGCCATTTTCATTCTTCAGGAATGCTGTCCTGTTCTATGAGGATTCATACTTGAGATCTAACGAGCGCACACGTGAATTGTGTGAACGTAGTATAAATAAGCAGATGGGTATTGTTTGTCTCAAATGCATCTGTGCACTTTAACGCTGTTTTCCTTGTCTGTGGTTCTTGTTGTTCTCATGATGTCCTGTTGTCCTGTAGAGGGAGCTGTTGAAGTACAAGCAGGAGGCCCGTAACCTGCAAGGAGTCAAAGTGAGTCGTTTAGATTCAGCACTTTCAATAGTCCTTTGCTGCAGCATAGCTCTTCTGCCATTAGAGCTGTGACTGTAACCCTGCTTTCGTGCTAAAAAGTGGTACAAGAGCATGTACTCAGTTCTGACGAAATCCACCTGAGCTGTGATTCTGCCAGATTATTTATTATTATATCCAGCAGACGCATAAAGTTTCTTATCCATCATTCTCTTTATCTGCAGGGCATCTATCCCCAGCAGTTTCTCCAGCCTCCCCCAAGTTGGGGAGCGCTCATCAAAAAGTATCCGTTTTCTGATGTCTCCGTTATCCATCCTGCAAACGTGTGCTAGGTATTTTAATTGCTGTTGTAGGCAGAGGGACTTGATTGGTCTTGTATCAGTAATGCAGTGTAGGTCTGCGTATGAGAATTTGACTCTCCACTCCTGTTGTTCCTCTACATCATCATCCGTCTGTCTTTTGTATCCACCCTTCACCAGTTTAATCAGGAATCCATTCCATACGACCTCGATCTTTGCGATTTCTTTCGTAGTCAGTTGCCAAGTCTCTACACTGTACAAGAGTGAGGAACTCTACTCTAGTAGATAAATGAATGCGTTGATCTGTAATCACTGATCAATCGTTCCTTTTTCAAATGCGGATCTAATTCTCGCCCCAAGCGTCTGTGTGTTCTCTTTGGAGTTTGTGATAGTATAGCTGAGATATCGGAAGCTTCTTGCGTTCTTTTATTTTTAGAGCCATTTACACAGATGAGGTTCTCTTTGGTCTTGACAGCTTCATCGACATTAAAGTCCGATCTATATCTGGAGGATGGTTTGTAGTTCCTAAGTTGACTCCACAAAAATGGCTTGGTCATCTGTGTATAGAATCGCCGTTATTCTGTTCTTTCCTCTCAATCTAGCATTTTTCTGGAGTTCCCTTGGTGATACCTTGTTAGGGATACAGTACTTGATTTTGAAGCCTGGCTCCAGATATAAATTTTCCACTTTGACGGGCAATCCTCACCACACAAGTTCATGTAAATATCAAAAGGGGTCGGAGATTCCAGAGCGCCTTGTCTAAATCCCACCCATATACCTAAACAGTCAAGTGGAACCTTTGATGTATGCGTTGATGTTCGACTGCTGAGGACTCATGAGGTCCGCTACTATCTGAGGACATTTCAGTCTGATCTCAAGACATTTCATTAAGGAAATGTTTCCCAAACTAAGGGTCGTGACCCAAAATGGGTTGCCAGTCTTTATTTATTGGGTCGCCATTTGGTAGGTTTGTTGTGTTGTGTGTAAATGTTATGAGTATTCCTGATGTATTTTTGTGAGTTTGGGTCCTGCTTTGGTGACACCAAGTTCCTCTTTTGAGTCTCGTACTGAAAAAGTTTGGGAACCACTGCATTAGGGCTTCGCGTGGTATCCAGTCATATGCAGCCTAAAATAAAGCAACTAATTCAGATGATTGGCTTCTGGACATTCAGGCGGCTTTGATCAAACATGGGAAACAAAACAAGACTCACCGAATGCTATTTTGTAAAATTCGCATGGTCCAATTCATTATTTGTTATGTACATATTTAGGCATCCATCCATCTATCTATCTATCTATCTATCTATCTATCTATCTATCTATCTATCTATCTATCTATCTATCTATC
>JAQLOM010156343.1:0-12941 GCA_030068315.1 Chrysichthys thysi
CTCACCCGATGTCAGCTGGGATTGGCGCCAGCTTCCCCCTGCGACCCTGAACAGGATTAAGCGGAAGAAGACGAAGTATTGTCGTCACTCCGGAGACTCGTTACATATGTCCCCACCCACAAAACACTATAAAAGTCAAACCGAACAAACAGCTGGGGACACGCAATGAACTATCCGGATGAAAACAAAAGTGGAAAGTACTGTATTTTGACTCCCTACTAATGCAGTATAAATAAATAAATACATACTTATGGACAGGCAAGTCAATCCTACAGCCCATTTATTTACATGATGACATTTCTTTTGTCATAACTGAACAATTACATTTATTTGTCTTAATTTATGAGTTTGTGTTGGCTCTCTTTCTTTATTTTTTTTTAATTTTATTTTTTTATAGTTTTACTTAATGCCAGTGATATAAAATGACTGGTTTTCACAAACTTTTCTTAATGATAGTCTTAGTTCCTGACTAGTGAGCTAGCATGAGGTATGGAGTGCCAAAAAAGGAAATCAGTAAAAGAATCAGTGAAAACACTACTCTTTCTTTTGCCAGATGGTGGCGCTATAACCTAATCACTCTGGGCATTTGGATGTCATGATGATCATCTTAACTATAGCAAAATGACATGAATCCAATTCTGCATGCCCAATCTTATCTGGAAAGGGCCGGTGTGGGTGCAGGTTTTCGTTGGCCTAACTAGCCAAGATGGATGAAAAAGCCTCTCTGTAGCCAGATGGTGGTGCTACACCAAAGAATCATTTTGGACATGTTGCAACTCTGGTGTTATTACCAGATTAACATAACACTACAGATGATGTAATATTTTACTAAGCTGTGATCAGGGAAAAAATCCACTTTTTCTGTTGCCAGATGGTGGCACTCTACAGGTATTTCCAGACACATGGATATCATCATAACCATCACAACCAATCACTAGCAAATCTGACATAAGTCCATTGATCTGTAGAAGGATAGAATAGCTTAGACATGTGAAAAAGCCATTCTTTCTGTTGCTAGATAGCTGTGCTATACCAAAAAGTCACTCTGGGCATGTGGATATCATAATAATCATAATCATAACTACTGTAAATCTGACATCAATCATAACCATCGTAAACAATAACCTGTGAGGTTTAAGCCATATGAAGTAATGCAAAGAGAAGTTTTGATGTACAGTACTTTGGATATATGTACTATTTGCATGGTGAACAGTGGTGCCTGTAGCATGGAAAGTCTAGTGGGGCACAATACACTCGACGGGCATCATTCAATTTGTCAGTGAAACGACACACAAACCTTCTTGCTCAATGAATCCAGATGCAAACGCATTTATCACTGAAATCACAAATCTACACAATAAAGTAACACAGGTTATAAATCCAAAATTATAAAGCAGTATATGATCATTGTGGCCTACAACTTTATTAACATATTCAAAGCAACAATGCAGAGAAGGGAAACGAATTGCTTTCCAGGATTTAAGCTACAGCCAAAATAACAGCTTGTGCCATGGAAACAAGTAAATCAATCATATTTGCCATAAAATTATGGCAAGGTTAAATGAAATTGAAAAATAATAAAAACTAAATTTATTGTAGTGACATGGACTTCAGTGTAAAAGCTTTATAAAGGCCCTAATTAATGTGTAATAATGTGTAATAATGCAAAATGGACTCACCAATGATGTTCATTGCTTGAAAAGAAAAGACACACAATCATCTTTTATTCATTTGGTTTAACTTTTATTAAATTGTCAACTTTACTTGATATAATACCTTGCTATTAGTATTGGCTAGCATAACTGATGACTAACAATGGCTAGCTGCATAGCAATGCTGATACCCACGTCTTGATGCATGCCATCATTCTATTTTGTTAACTGGCTGCTCACAGCATGGGGCCAAGATAATTGTGCCCCACAGTTTATTATTGAAAGCATTTTAAGCATGAGCACACTGTTTCCAACTGCACACCTGGTTAAACAAAAGCTGAGACGCCCCTCTACAGTGGCCACATGCTCACCAAATGAAAGACTGCTAGAGGAAAGACTGACTTTTACACAACAGGTGTAGGAAGATACTTGGAACACACTATCATTGTCATGTATTGAACACCACCAGTGAATTATTAGTTTTTACTATTATTACACAAATATACTGTATTACTTGTTACACTAAATTATTGATCATATCGTGCGTTGCTCCACAGTGACATCTGGTATACATCTCGATAACATGTATACCAAATCTGACATGAGTCTTATAAACCATCTAGGAGGAGTATGTTATACTTTATGGTACCATTCAAAACTTTGGACACACCTACTCATTCATAGGTTTTCCTTTGTTTATTCTGAATGCTCTTTCAAACTATGATGGGACATTTGCAATTACGAACCCCAATTCCAAAATTCTCAATGTAAATAAAAGCAGAATGCAATGATGCGCAAGTCTTTTTTATTTATTTATTTATTTACCTCTATTCATTTGAATGCAATACAAAGACAAGGTATTTATTGTTCAAAGTGTCACTTTTTTTTAAATAGTTTTTTGTAAATCTACACCAGCTTCTTAGACAAGTAAACCCAGCAGCATTTCTGCCGTATTGGATCACAGGACCCTACAGTGGATAGTAAGAACAGCTGAGAAGATCATCAGAGTCTCTCTTCTTTCCATCACAGACATTTAACTCACACACTCCATCTGCAAAGTCACCGGTATTATGGATGACCATATGCATCCCTCACATAAACTCTTCACCCTTCTGCCATCTGGTAAGAGGTACTGAAGCATTCGGGCCCCCATTGCCAGATTGTGCAACAGTCTCTTCCCCCAAGCTATCAGACATTTCAATATTCATGAACTGGTCTGACACCCCCCCGTACACACAAATGAATACATTCCACTACCTCTGCAAATCTTTCTAAAAGTATGTCACTGTTTACATTTAAATGCTTTGCACATCCTGCTTTATTATTGCACGTCAATGTCACCAGGACGGTGTACTGCTTAGTGCCGCACTGTCTTTATGTTGCACTGTCTTGCAATGTTTGCATATGTGCACTTTACGTAGTCCTGTGTTGTTTAATGTGGAATATGTGCCACTTGACTTGATTTGACTTAAAAATCCAGAGAAATCTTTGCACGTAAGGGGCAAGACCGAAAACCTACATTGAATGCGCATGACCTTTGAACCCTCAGGTACCACTGCATTAAAACTGACGATTGTATAAATATATAATTCGGCCTCCAATGTATCAATTACCTTTTCTAATTCAAGTTGAGTTGTTAGTGATTTTTTACTCTTAGCAGACCTGCTTCCCAAAGTGTTGCTGATGCTGAGATATAAGCAGCGGAGGATTTGAGTAGAATGTATAATATTTTTTTATAAGGTTTATAATTCTTCAGGCATCAAACAGGCCCTGGGTGGAACATGGATCCTTCATTGATCTAGACATTTTAGATAAGAAGCTGTGTGGTGTGTTTTTTTTTTTTACACCTTTTTGCAAATATTGGATGAAATAACTGTGAAACCATTTCCAGTGGCTTGTTGCAATGGGTCAATCATCTTTCTGAAGCCAGAGTGCTCCATTAAAGAAAATGTACAAGCTCCAAGCAAGCATCAACTAGAACTTCAGGAGTGATGGGCACTTGAACCAATTTGGGCTTTTTAACAACTGCATCAAGAGTCTTTTGCCCTGTAGGAGCATTTCTCTTCTGGCTGACTTCAGTGGGCGAGTCCTTGAAGACGTGCGGATGCTTTCGTTGAATGTGCCTCTGTAAACTGCCTCCATGGTTTCCCGCAATTTCAGCTCCACAGCCCTCGTTGTTGCACTTGGGATTTATTTGGAGCCGGGTTACATGAAAAATGCTATCGCGTAGGATTCTCGCAATGTCTTCCCAGCTAAACACAATGTTGAAAATACCCAAAATAAGAACTAGGCTACTCATTTTAGCAAAGAAGGCAGGTCTTAATGTTGATGCTGTTTTCATTTTTTCCTTTAATGTTCGTCACAGCCCAGCAAAGTGAACAAATGGATGATATTCCTGTCTAAAACACATTAAGATTGAAACCTAGTGAACCAAGGTTTACCTCTTCTGATTATGGAGACTGGGAGGCCGCGTAGACCTTTTTGGTACCTGCTGGTGATATTCCGAAATTTCTCTCTGCTCTCTCCATGCATTGAGTGAACGACGGGAAGTGAACTTCAACAGGTCATTGTAAACAGAAAATAATTCAAGGATGAAACAAAAGGCCAGTATTAACCAGTTATCATTATTTTAAATAAACGATTCTGTTCCAGAACATGTAAAAAAATAAAAGTTTCTGGTTTTCGTTCTATGAACTGGTTCAAATGCTTGAATCCAAATAACGTGGACTACGAGCACGCTCCGGTGGTTTATTACAGTACTACGCATTAAATTTCTGCACCTCTGCGGCCACTAGGCTAAGGGCGATTTATTTAAGACTTACACAGCAGTGTAAATTTTAGTAGCCATATGCACTGAAACAGAATTATCCTGGCTGCTTAGCAAATGGCACTCCCCCACCGTTACTTAATCCACACTTTGGGATGCAGAGAACTTTCCAGCTATTTGCTCCAAAGGAAAAAGGAGAAGAAAATGCAAAAAAAAAAAAAAAAAAGTTCTGTATTTCAAATATACATTCTTAAAATATTTACACACCAAAAAAAAAAAAAAAAAAAAAAAAAAAAACACAACAAACTGTCAGTCATCCACAAATACTCCTGCTTTACAGCTTCAGAGCCATTTTCACATAGATGAGAATTATTTTATATCCATTTTAAAAATCAAGAACAGAAAGCAAGTCTCCTGATTTCTCCTAGTGTGTAGCTTGAAAACATTAAAAATAAAATAAAAGCAGCAAGAGACTCTGCTCCTGTTTGCTCACTTTGTAACCAAAAAATGATCACTAAAATGTAAGCTTTTTGCAAATTAGGTTCCATTCATCTATTAAAAAACAAATGTTTAACATTATAAGTGAAAGACATCCTCACAAGAGCACGCCAATATTGTTTCACTGTTAATGTCCATTTTAGATTTTTTGCATAGACGTTTTTTAGGCACTGGAAAAAGCACGCAAAACTGAACATATAAAAGTCTATTATTATTATTAAATCACTGACAAAAAGGAAGACAAATGGCTAAAATAAAGCTGATTAGCATTTACTTGGGTATAATGCTAATGTGAATTTTAATCCAAAAAAAGTCTGTTACAAGGACGCCCCACTAGCAATCTTCCAGGATTGTCAGCTTGTACATGGTTTACGTAAAAAGCATACTTAAACGTTCAGTCATTTAGGCAAAAGAGGTGTAAAGTCCTACAAAAACTACTGGAAACATTATTTCCTATATGTCCTAGAAGAGGAAAGAGTGTGACGTTCCTGACGTCGTTCTGAAGGTGTATGAAAGGAATGTGTAGAGCTTCGGTGGACCCGCAGTTCTGTTGCACCGTGACCGAGTGGCCTTGGACGAGTGATGCTTCGGCTCCCACGATCCTGCTCTCTGCTTGCATAAGCCTCCGAAAGACGTGGATCTGAAGGTCTACTGGGCATTCTGTGGTCTCTTACTCCATCAGAATGGGCAGGAATGGGAACAGGGTTGGGGGGATGAGAGTAACGTCGAGGGGGTGCGATCTGTCTCAGCACCTCCTCTGTGGCCTTGTCAAATTCAGACTCCTTCGTTCTTATTACGGTGCCACGTTCTATGGCATCCTGTATCAGTGCACTCCAGTCTTCCTGTTCCTACAGGGAAAGTTGGAAAAGGGAAAAGTAGTGGGATTAGTGGTCCGCAGGCCGCACTAGTAAATGTGCAATACTATAATCAGAACGTTTTCTTTACTGATTTGACCAACTGGTTACATTCCTGTCTACGCATTGCACCACAATGAGTCCACAATTACCCTATTAACTCCATGTTCACACCAGCAAGCAACCAAGGGACAGGAGACAGTGAAATTTCTGTACATTAACACGGAGCCAAAATTACAACAGTAGCATGTGGTATACAACACTGTTGGGTATGACACAGTAAAGTGACAAATCCAGACACGATAGGCTCAAATGACTCTTTGGAGGAGTTTGCATGTTCTCCCCATGTGCGTACGGGTTTCTTTACAGCACTTTGGTTTCCTCCCACAGTCCAAAGACATGCAGTTCATCCAGCTACTGTAAACTCCTCATAGATATGACCGTGAATGAGAACAGTTGTTTGTCTGTGTTAGCCCTGCGATGGACTGGTCACCTGCCCAAGATGTACCACACCTCTCATCTGAACTCAGCTGGGACTGGCTCCAGCTTCTGATCTAGATAATGTTTGAAGGGTGAAGGACAAAGGGTGCACCAGCCCTAATGTGCATGCAATCATCAGAGTGGATCATCTCGTGTCATTCTGCATAGATTCCCTTCCCCATTCACATTTACCTTGAGTGAACTGAGATGTCCCAGGATAAACAAACTAAATTTGGCTCTAGTTATGGTCACATTCATCCTCTGGCGATTACCGACAAACCTATAACCGGGGGGGAGGGAGAGAATAAATAAATAAATAAATAAATAAATAAATATCACACTATGAACCACAATGTGTAGATCATGCACGTACAATACAAAATGTACACAAATATCGTCTTACCCGATAGAACCATTCCTGCTAATGGCTCTTACACAAGACACAATTACGCAGTCCATTTCACGGCCTTGGAATGCATCCACAGTGTCCACCTCCAGACTGACCACACACACACACACACACACACACAATATATTTTCGATCAGATCAAGTTCACTGATTTTACAACAGCTAGTTTAAAGCAGACATTTATGACGCTGCATACATTTAAAAATAAAAACACAGCAAGCCTGGTGTACACACAGACAAAGCCCATCGTTTCCAAAACTCTCAATGGCTCCGATTTCAGTGATGCACAATCTTATGGTAATAAGCATTTTCCTGGTAATTATTTTCCAGGTGCATTATAAACGTGATCCTTCATGGTACTGCATAGTGACATTAAAATGAGCATTGCACTTCTATTTAAAAATAAATAAATAAATAAATAAATAAATAAAAATAAAATAAAAACCATTTCTACTTCCCACTGCTAGACAAAATAAAAAGGGAATGCACTTTTCCCTTCGTCTGAATGAGCCTTTTGCCTTACTGTATGCCATTTTTAAACTCCTTTTTTGGTTCCTCCTCAAGGGCCTGCTGGATACGCAGTTTCTGGGCCTTATATGGAGTGATGATACCAACACGCATCTGCTTTTCCTTGCGCGTGGCAGTGTGTTTACCAAGCAGCTTTAAAAGCACCACCACTAGCTTGACTTCCTTCGTATTATAAAAGGAACTGAGAAAAAGAGAGATGCAGTAAGTACAGAAAAAAGTGACAGGTTGCACAAAAATATTGCCATGTGTACCTCATTATTATAATACATCATTTTATATTAGGTGCACGTGTGGCACTTCTTTACAACAGAAGTTCTGATCAATCTCAGGTGCTCCCATAGAAACATTCCCCAATCCCACCTTTTCCTAAAAACGCTGCTTTACTACAGTTATTTGTGCTTGTGTTTGCCTCACGAAATTAGCTGGTTCTATGGATTTTGTTTATGTAATAGTTCGCTCTGGGCCACTAATTTGAATGTTGAGCTGTGTCCTAATATTTAACATAACCGCACTGGGACGCGCCATTGTATCTCCCCGTTCGTCTGCGTTCGCCACAGAAAACTCTGCTTCGGAGATTAAAACGGTTTATTTAGTAGTGTTAGCAATGCCAGCAGACATGCGAAACTTTTGATATTTAGAACTTAAAATATGAAAGGTAGTCAAATGAAGATAAACAGACACACCAATTAATCTCATTTACAAAGCTGTTGTATAAAACCAAGACAGCATTCACAGTCGCTTGGTTAATATTGGATAACAGCACAACCGATTGACTGAAACATGAAGCCCCAGGCTAAGTGGTTAACCACACTCGGTTATGAAGTTGATATTACCCAATTAAAATTGTAAAAATCACAGTGGAGGAAAAAAGCCCAATTTACACCTGCCTGAAAGGTGATTCAGCACCACATTCAGTACAGTTCCAACTGACCCACACAAGTCCTATCCAACCCCACCTGAATGCTTAAAAAGAAACATGCTTTAAGGCATTAAATAGATTTTTTTTTTTAAATATCTGAACTATTCAACAGCATCTTTGCAGCAGATATCTATAGCTAAAAAGCCACTATCGTTTTACTATTGTTTATTTGGCAAATGGGACCGCATATGAAAAACAACCAACCAACCAACCAAAACAAAAAACACCAGAGCAGTGTTGAGCTGAACAAAACCTGCACACTGGCACTTGAGCCCATTTTTCTCCTGCGTCCACATTTTCCAACTTACTCTCCCTCCTTGCTCTCTTTTCCGTCAGTTACATCAAACACTCTGTAAGGTTTAAGTGGCCAGGAGGGTGAGCAAAGCTTCTGAGAAGTCTCCCTGTGAAAAAGACAACGCGAATCCCCCGCACACACGTCAGAAAACAAATATCCAAAATTAGTGTTGCATATAGGCAAACAAATAAAATACAATCACAATGAGCCACTAATAATGGAGACAACTAAGGGAAGAGTGTGTTAGACCATTAAGAATGCAAATACTGCATTTGTCTTGCACGTGTATCAATGCATTTGTCTAACAGATACGTTTGGGAGAGGGCAATGCATCATACCTGTCAGTTTTCAAGTTGTTTTTGTAGATGTACTTGGATGGAAACTCGCAAATAGCTGGGTGCATGCGGTACTGCATACTGAGGAAGACGCCGGGGAACAAATTCGGCTCAAAGCATCCAAGCACCCGAGCCATCAGTGAACGGTCAAAGCCATAGTCTTTGGCTTCCTGTAATCACAAAAACGATGGGATTTAAAATTTGAGAATACCAACACCCAAAGTTGCTTATTGCCTACTTACATAATGACAAACTTGGACCACAAAATAGTCGAGTATGAAAATATTTTAATGAAGACACATTCATTGTTGGAAAAACAAACAAACAATATCTGCATTGCAGTAATGTAGCGACAGGCTAACCTACACACAGGTGTTTTTATATACACCCTAGCACCAATAAATAAATAAATAAATAAATAAATAAATAAATAAATAAAGTAGGACCCCCCCATTAATGTAACTTATGAAATGGTCTTTATGAAGTGGTTATAAAAAACACCCCTGTAAAAATTTTGGATATGTGGTACAAAAACTTTTCATTTCAGGTTCTTCCCACGTTTAATTCAAAATAGCAACCAGCAAAATTTTAATGGAAAGATCTGTGTGTGGGTGGGGGCAATATCCTCACTGCATTTGAGTAGAAGTCTACCAACTTAGCATCTTGATTTGCCAATTTTATTCAACTCCTTCCTTGCAAAAGGTCCTGATAGATAAAACAAGGGTGTCTCCTTAACGTTTTGGAAATTGCTTTGTATCCCTCTCCTGATACATGCTTTGTACGGTCTTTACAGGCCATGGCTTCAGCAGCTAGACCTTCAAAAGAGTTCAAGAAAATCCTACAGAAACAGCTAATTTGGAGTTAATCACTACAACCACTCCATTGGTGATAGAAGAATGATAACTTGTGACCATGGGTATGAATAGGACCGGGAATTTGAGGTCACTTGCATCATTAAAGAGTTACAACATTCATGTAAACAGATTAGGCCATCCTTTTAATCTTCTTAAAATGTTTGCAGTTTGATTTCTGCTTGAATTTTGCCAGTTGTGATATCCCAGTAAAAGCCTGACAGGTTTGACCATTTTCTTTTTCTCAAAAACATACAATTTTCACAAGGGTGTATAGCACGTAGATGATTCACCGAATGGAATCATGTTGAGTGGTGGAATAAAACCGTTCTTGGTGGTGAACTTAACTTTTGGACCTTTTGACAGCTTATTTATCTGTAATACCTGGGATACACTGGGTGGAAGCTGCAGGTGATCGCCCACTAGTATGAGATTTTGGCACCGATGAATCAAAGGGATCAAGGTTTCAGTTTCTTTAGCTTGTCCTGCCTACAACACAGATCCCCACACACACACACACACACACACACACACACGAATAAAAATCACACTCAAATGCATGCACATTGGAAAACGATCGCACAAATTTCACAGGAGAGTTTTAAGGGATCTTAAACAGACCTCATCAACAATAACACACTTGAAAGGATCGCATCGAAGACTGCGGAAGGCAGATTCAAGGCAGCGACCCCCACTTGCACTCAGTGTGCAGCAGATCACGTGAGCTTCATCCAAGAGATTCGACTGTACCTTTTGTTTTTTAGCATTACACTAAAATATGAGAGAGAGACAGATACAGAGAGGACAAACTCATTCAAGAGGATCATTCTTACAGTCAAATGGATAAAACCAATGGAATTAATATAAAAAAAGCCAGTAACTGACATTAAAGTTAAAATCAGGTAATCCATTTAAACAGAACACCAGCATAGATAATAAAAGAAACAAATGAGAACATGTTAAGAACTATTCTGATAAGCCTGATGTATCATGGCCAATCATCAAAGAATGGAACATAGAAATTTAAAAAGACTTTAAACCTCCTTTATGCTTCTGCTGAGTTTCTCCCGCTCCCTTAAGTTAGACACCTTTTTTTCATTCAGCTTCCTAAACTGCAGAAAGGACAGAAAACCATGGTGTCAGGTAACAGAAGAAAAAGCAAAAGAATTTTTATTTACAGCAGGCAGACAAAAGTCCAAAAGTAAAAAAGTCAAAACAGGCAATCAAAAAACTCACTAGCCAAACAGGTACATCAGAGGCACTGGCAAAAGTCAAGGTCAAAGTCCAAAACTAGTATTTCACAAAATCAGTTGTATAAAAAGCATGAAACAAAGACTTGCCACATAACTGCGAAAACAGGTTAATGATTTGCAACAAACACACTGACCAAGGACCTTGAATAGAGTGAGCAGTGATTACAAAATACAAAACTAAACTAAATGCTAAATACAAAACAGCTGGAAACAATCTGGCAAAAAGCCGGTGAGCAATGAGCACAGAGGAGTGCTGGGAGTTGTAGTCTTCAGCAGCCATATTTGGATGCCCCTGAGACTGCTAGGAAACTGAATGTAGTCCATGAAGAGCTGAGAAGGAGAAGTGGGTAGCAGGAGTTGACATGACCGAACTCCCACAACCATGAACAGCTCATAGCTGATGGAGAAGAAAAGTGAAAGGTAGTCAGTCATCGGGAATGGGCAGCAGCAGGGTGTTGGCAATTTGTTAATCCAGCTCCCAGGTGAGTACGTTCAGGAAACAGGGAAGAAAAAAAGTGTTGCATTTGGACTTGGCCAGTTCAGCTGGGTCCTATTGTGACAGGGTTTCTGCCTTCGTGTTCTTGAAGCCAGGTCTTGGTGGAGCATGAAACTGAAACTTGCACACAGCAGGGCCCAAGAGGACTGATGAGGGTTTAAGATCTCGGCATTCTTCAAACACCACAGATTTTTATGGTTGGTGAACATATGATAAATGGGTGAGCTGCCCCCCTCAAGCCACTGTCACCACTCCTCCAGTGCCAATTTCCAATTCCACCATGGAGGACTTTGAGGGGTTTGTTGGGTTTCAAGGCCAGAGCTGTGGTGAAAGCTTGCTTAAGGTGGGTGAATGCCACCTCTGCTACGAGATTCCAGGTCTGCCTTTTGGGTGCCTCCTTCAGCAGGGCTATCAGAGCTGTTATTGTGCTGAAGCGTCTGATGAAGCATCTGTAAAAATGAGCAAACCCCAAAAACTTTGCAACTCTTTTTGGAAGAAAAATAAGCATACATGAGATCCCAATGTTGCATCCATCCAAGATTGGAGTTTCATGATTGCTGGTTCACTGGTTGAGCTCCGTTTATTTTCTGTGTATGCGCTCAATGAATGTACAAGTTTATACCTCTCTTTTATTACTTGCCTACAAACTTTAAAAAACAATTTGACCAAATACTGCTGGTTTTTGACATTTTGGTACTTGATATTTCAGATTCAGTTCTACATTGGAACTTTCAGTTGCTAACCCTAATCACAAGAAAATGTCTATTCTACTTAATCTACAACCTATTCATTGAAAAACATTAGATCATTTATCAAAATTTAAAGAAAGGTTATGACGGAAAACGATCACATCGTTCATCAGCATCCTCTGTAGAAAGTTCCACATCCGCCAGTACCTTCTCTGGAATAATTAGGATAACCATTATTCTAAACTTGATGCAGAAAACATTTATTAAGAATGATACAGAAGTAAATCTGTTAATCAGGGTTCAGGAGTACTAGTTTTACAGTAGTGCCTCACCTCAGATGATGTTTTGTGCACGTTTGCACACTTCTTAGACAGTATTTCAATTTGTTGATCCAATTCCTTAATCTTCCTCTGCATATCCAAATAATTATTGTGTAACATTTTCTCTGCACAAAAGGAATATAATGTTAGAGACCAGGTGAAGGGTACAAAACTGCATATTGGGTTTTGACAACATAAGAAATGTGCTGATATGGTCAGGTCTGCAAGTATTTGGACAGTGACAATTTTCACAATTTTGCCTCTATATTTTCACCACACTGGATTTGAAATGAGAATCAAGAGGTGACTGAACTGTAGACCTTCAGCTTTAATTCAAGGGCTTTAGCAAAAAAAAAAAAAAAATGCTTGTATTATCCATTTTGGCAGTTTGGAATTATGGAAATTTAATATACAGTGAACCCCCACCTATTACGGGGGTTACATTCTGGCGGCCCCCCGCGAAAGGTGAAACCCACGATGTTGCAACGTTACATTAATTTTATTATTTATATACTCAGCAAAAAAAGAAACGTCCTCTGACTGTCAACTGTTTTTACTTTCAGTAAACTTAATGTGTAAATATTTGTATGAACAC
>JAQLOM010156352.1:0-12940 GCA_030068315.1 Chrysichthys thysi
CCCCTGCGACCCTGAACAGGATTAAGCGGCAGAAGACGAATAAAATAATAGTATTTTCTCACTGTCACCAGCATTGCATCTTCACACCATCACACCTCCTCCTCCATGCTTCACCACACATGTAGGTACCATCCAATCCCCTTTTCTGCATCCCATAAAGACACAGCAGTTGGAGCCAAAAATCTCGAGTTTGGACTCGTCAGACCAAAGTGCAGGTTTCCCCTGGTTTCATGTCCAATCCTTGGGATTCTTGGCCCAAGCAATCCTTTTCATCGTATTAGCGTTCCTCAGTGATGGTTTCTTTGCAGCACTTTGAGCGTGGAGGCCTGATCCACACAGTCTCCTCCATACAGTTGGTGTTGAGATGTTACGTGATGTTACTTGCTATGTGAACTCTGTAAAGCCTTCATGTAGGCTCTAATCTGAGGTTCTGTCGCCTCTTCAGCAGAGGTACGTCAGGCTTCCTTCCAGTTTCATCACAGTGTTTGATGGTTTTTCCAACTGCACTTGAAGATACTTTTAAAGTTTATGCAATTTTCCAGACCGACTGACCTTTATGTCTTAAAGTGACAACGTCTTTACTTAGTTGAGTGGTTCTTGACTTAATCTGGATTACTTCAATTGTGGAATCGGGCTGTTTAGTGTACATCAACACTACCTCCACACCACACCACACCACACCACACCACACCACACCACTGATGATCTCCAACACATAAAGAAGGCAAGAAATTCCACTAATGAACTTTTGGTGAGGTTTGCCTGTTCATGTAAAAGCGTTCCAGGGGACGACCTCATGAAGCTGCGTAAGATAACGCCAGGGGTGTGCGAAGCATCGTCGAGGTAAACGCTGGGTACTCTGAAGAATCTAAGATATAAAACATACTTTGTTCTTATTGTACACCGTAAACACACGGTTCAGGTTCATTGGATCTGCATTAAACTACAATATATGGAGACTGGAAGAGCGAAAGGATTTAACAGCTGCTTGAAACAGACCACATATCTGGTAAAATGATGCTTTGATGGATTTCATGTGCATTTCATGTGGTTTTTGTTGTTGTTGTCGTTTTAATAAAACATCTTAACAACCAGACGAATGAGGTAGACTGGGAAATATAGACTGTTACTGAGATGTAATTCTGAGTACAGAGAGATTTTTAATGTGTGTGTGCTGAGTTCATGTCATTTTACAGATTGATGTTGATGTTTATTTATTTACTTACTTCTTCGCATATTTATTTCAAACCTGTGTTAAGGTGATGCCGCAAGAAATAACTGACAAAACCTTACCTACCTTTTAGTGGTGTTTTTCCTGAGATTAGCACTCCGTCTGTTCATACTGTTCAATCTGCCAACATCTTAACACGTAAACATTTGTTTAAACCGTATCTGCTGTGTTTATATAATAGGCTTTTATAATGTGTTTATGATTAATTTGGCGTTTTCTTGAAATGCTGTCATTAAAGCATGATTTCTTGACGCCGTACACACTGACGGATCACGTGCCTGCTGAATTTTCCAAACACCAACGCTTTAATCATCCGGCTTGTTTACATTTTAGGTATTTTATATCATGTGTCAGTATGCTTTTTTTTTCTGTCCCTGACTAAAAGGACTAGTTAACCTGTTAACCTATCTTACAATGAGTCACCAGTAGCTTAATGACTTTCCTTTTACCCTTGCTTGTATGTGCAGATTTTCAAAAACAAGCAAATCTGTTAAGAAATAACACACGCATAGCTGTCACCATCGTTTTACGGTAATAAGGATGAGAGCAATCTCTGACAACCTGTTAGTGTTAACCGTTCTCAAGCTATTAAATACTTTGCAGCCTCTGTTCTTGAAATCTAATCAGATCATGGATTTACCAGAAGAAAGGGGAAATAAACTCAACTGCCTCTTTTAACAGGAAGAGGAGCTGTTTTTCTCTGTCTGAACAGGCAGAGAAAGTGTTGTGGAGTACAGGGACGGGCAGACTCACACTGCCATGCCAACAACCTCATTACTGGTTAACGTGCATGGTGCAGGCATGAGCATGGACAATTAATCCAGAGGAGCACAGCCAGAGATGGTCCAACTGGTCTCTCTGGGCCTGACGGAATCATATTGTACTTTAAACTGGCAAAGCAGAATCAAAGAACAAAGCTTCTTCAGATTAGCTTCGTAATTAAAGTCAGCATAAGTCACTGGTGATTATTTTGTCCTTGATACCTTTTTAATGTTGGTGATAAACACTGCGCACCCGGGGAATGAGCAATGCTTACTGTGGCAGTCTGCAAGCACCGTTTAATTTTCACCCACGGCCTCTGGGGATAGCTGACACGTTCAGACACTCCAAACAACTTCCAGCTTATGAACTGAACTGCTCTTCAGGAACTTTCACAACAAGACATTGGTTATTTCTGCAATGAGCCTCGGTTTCCTGCACCTTGGGCACATCGCTGGTTTGTGTACGAAGACAAGATAGATATCTATCTATAGATAGACAGACGGACGGATAGCTAGATAGATAGCTAGAGATAGATAGATAGAGAGATGGATGGATGGACGGACAGATAGATAGACCTTTATTTTCATTGCACAAGTAGTACAGCAAAATTGAGTGGCTGTCCTTTCCAGTACAGGTAACAAAAAAGAATAAGAATAATAATCTAAGAATTTAAAATAAATCAAATAATAATAACAACAATAACAATAATAATAATAATAATAATAAAAATGTTCTTTTTGTTTTGAACCAAAAGAAAATCATTGCATATATAATTATCCTGTACGTTGTTGCTGGAGGGTGATGGTCTAATGCAGACTTTTATGATATTGAACAGTGCTCATATTGGAGAAAAGTTCATATTAAGTTGCAGTTATGGCTCTGGCATAAAGACTTTTTCAGTCTGTTTGTCTGTGAAAGGTAATTGCCTTAAAATGCCGACCGGAGGGCAATCTCCTAAGCAGGTAGTGTCCTGGGTGAGGGGGGTCTTTGGGAACGCTGCGTGTGAAATGATGGAACAGGGACAGAGACAGGACCACAAGCCAATATGAGCACATGGGCTTGTCTCCATGGGAACAAGGTTTTTGCTATATTGAATAGTGCATATATTGAAAATTGAATAAAAAAAAAAACCTTTCTTTGTCACATTTTTGAAAAATAATAGCCCAAAAGAGACACGTTCAAATTCTGAAGTGTGTAAAACACATCATTTAATCAAATGCACACAATGTCATCACAAAGACAGACTGGAACACACACACACACACACACACACACACACACACACACACACACACACACACACACACACACACACACACACAATCGAATCTGTCCCCATTACCATCTTTTGTTTAGTTTGGTTTTTGCTCTGCCGAATGCAAACCCTTTTTTCTATATTTGGTGAACATTATGCTGAGAAAAGTAGCATGATATCTACTGACTCATCTGCCATCACAGCTTTGGCTCTGTACCCCCATCCTTACTCATAATTCATCCGAACAGGACCAGAGCTTCACTACAAACTGCAATGACCTAAATATCCAAGCTAGTTTTCCGACAACCTCGATGCCAAGTATCATGCTATTTATACAGCATGACCTACAACGTGGCATCCTTTAACCGTTCTTCTCGTGGCTGCTCGTAAACATTATGGAGGATGTCCACGAACAGTGATTTCAGCACCTGTGGTGGAGAGCAGCAAATTAACAAAGACTAGCATTCTAAGAAACAAGATTAACACCAAACGTGAATATATGGGGCATTTCCTGTTCCTTCAGTGGCTCTGAGTATCGAGGGATCTGCTTGTGCATGCTCTTCTGGTGCACGATTTGCTGCCTGCAGGCAGTCTATGCCTTAATGCCAGTAAACCATGCTGACTCAATATTCTGATCTGTACATGCACATAGCTTTCTCAGCGGTGGCAGCACACCTCCACGACCTCATGTTGCAGCTTAATGCAAGAGGGAAGTGACATTCGGAAAGTTATATTCGGAAAGTGTGTCATAAGAATGCATGATTGCAGCAGTAGAATGACACCCTCAACCATCTCACATGACCTGAATTCACACGAGTTTATTCATGCCTGAAAAGGGGAAAGAAAAAAAAAGTCAAAGAAAAAATTAAGACTTATACACAGACAGGTCCAACAAATCAGTCATTCTTACGATGGGGTGGGGTGGAGGGGTGGGGTGGAGGGGTGGGGGGGGGGGTTGTTAAAATGACAGAATGCTGGAATGGAAATGAGTGACCTGCTCCACACTGCCTGAGATGATCTTCTTCTGAATCACTGTGTTCCAGCAAAATGTAACAAGTTCTGTCACGATGAGGAGTTCTTTGTACAAGCTTTCATACTGAATCATCTGCACACGAAGTACAGCTTTCGCATTTTACTTTGTTGCACTAGATGAAAGATATCAGCTGAATTAAAGGACTGAGCGTTTGGCGTTTACTTGGATTCACACAAGACCTTTCACGCGGCGTACTATGCTCAACTAATGTGTGTTTACAAAAGCCAGGAAAGAAGCGTCCACGAATGTAACAGGGTGACGACTGAATTAGGCCTGGGGTAGGGCTCTTTTGTGCACTTGTGTTCATCTAGTTTTCTATTTGTATCTACAGTTTAGCAAACTTGAACTCTCAACCCAGAACCTAAACCCTGCTCTAGGACCTGCTCAATTTACGCCAAGTGCTTTGATACGAGAAACGGCGGGGCTTAATGATTTACATGCTGAAACCATCTTGAATGCACTTGTTGCTGAGATCGAGAAATGGCTTTCGATATTTTAGGGTCAGATGTAAGGTCACCCTGACTGCTTAGAGAACTGAATTTAAGCTTGCACTGAAGAACACATTTTTGTGAGCTTGTTTCTGTTAGACATGACAAGAGATCTTTAAAAGAATGCTTGTCCTGCTGTGCATGGCGCAGTCAGATTGCCGTTTTCCTTCCTATTGAGGTACTGTAACAGGAATTCAGCAAGTTCTTGCCAGTAAGAGTGAAAGCTGTCGTGGGCCGTGGGAGGCAGACAGTCTTAGTCAGCCGCAAAGATGGTGGAGAGGATTGTTTAGAGTGCAGTGTTTTCAGGAGATGGTGTCAAATGCAAAACCAGCCCACTCTAGTGACCAGATGTTTCCTAACACATTTTCTGTTAACTATTCCTTGCACCCCATGACTTCATCTGATGAGCCGTTTTACTCGTCACATAGACAGATCGTGACACTTTACCCTGCCCGAATCTGAAGGAACTGCAATTTTAAGAAGCTCAGGGCTATTTAATGTCTTCCCACGCCTTGGGCGCCACTACTCATGTTGAAAACAAAAGGCAAAAAGCGATTACACATCATTGACAATAAACCAGAAAACCTCCCACCATGAATCAGATCTTTGTTCTTCTGTGTATTTGTTAATGCTTGTCCCAGATTGCATATCTGTGAGTAAGTCTCCTTTCCTATTCCCCAACAGGAGTTTATGGTTAACAGGAAGTCAATGTTTGTTTTTTTTTGTTTTCTTGTTTTGTTTTGACCGTGTTGGTATTTTGCAGCAGACTGTGAATTGTATTCAATATCAGGAAAACTGTGGACTCCACATACTGGCTGTGTCTGAAACCCCACACCGGGTCCTGCTCCTGTGCTGATCCTGATGGGAAACTAGTAAGCAGAATTCAGTACACTTTTGCAGTACGCGACTGTTACCTGGATCATAAATGATTCTGCTAAAACTTTCCAGTATACAGTCAGAACTCACTTTGTCGGTGACTGCATCCCATGATGGAAGACAGCGATTTCCAGCATAACAAAATGTTCAGAAAACATAGCAGACAGCAGAAGTGGCTTTGACTCCACCTGTGAATGTAAATGTAAAATAAATAATACACAAACAGCATATTTTGGTGTATTTTTATACGCGTTCCTGTTTGTTAACAGAGCAAACAGCCCAACCAATAGCGAATGCTAGGTAACTAACTGAATAGCATGCTTGCTAGTTATGCTAGATGGCATTTATACATGATACATTAGCAATATCACTAGCTAGCAAGCGTTAATGGCGATAGCCAGGTTTTCTGATCTACTGCCGCCGGCCCCTGTGTGACACAGATGGAATGAGACAGACATACTAGTTTTATTTTATTTTATTTATTTGTTTGTTTATTTATTTATTTTATAGGCATGCTAGTCTAGTACACTGCATGAGAGTACTCAGACCTGCATACGACGCTGTATACTAGGTTGGGGAGTAGTGTGCGGTATGCCGTGTATACTGAAGCGGTATGTAGTGTGTAGTGCACTACATGCCAAATTTTGGTGTCATGCCAGGTTCCCTACTTTGGCTTCCTCAACTGGTCAAGGATGTTGGTAGGTTTACTGAAAACACATCAAGGTGGTTAGTTTAGAGGAAATCCTGCAAATTTATCAATCCAGCTACCAAGCTTTGGAAGTTCAACTCCTCTCGGGGAAAATAAAACAGTCTACTTTAGTCTGTCAGTCACTCAGGGATCAGAGATATATTCCAACATGACCGCCATTTCCATGTTTCAACCTATGTTCGTTCATCTCACGGGGAGTAGGGAGTATAGAGAAAAATGTATTGGCTCACCCAGGGTCAGAAGAGAGCAGCAAGATATGATCGTTCGTTCTGAATGCTTGCTGCCATCGGTGGGTGGAACAAACAAGCACTTATCTCATTTCATCATGGCCTCTGGGAAGAGCCTCAAACTGAATTGGCCTGCCATGAAAATTCCCTATTGCTTATCCAGAAGTCCTTTCCAGTTGGATAATTTGCTTTGCAAATGAGGCATTAGAAAAGTTGGATGGGAAACATTGACCCCAGGGGAAAAACAGCACAGTTTAAGGCCATTTGCTTCAACAGAGTGATTCCATTCTTAAAAGCATATCAGCATCATGTAGTGCACAGTAGCTGGAGCTCAGATACTGCCTACTCCTCAGGTATCAAGGATCTGGTCACCAAGGTGAACGTCTGTTGTGAGCACACCAACCTGATGGAGGACAAGGCCACAGAGTAACCACCACATCACCCCTTAGGCCATACTTCTGAGTCTATCCCTGGTCTATGAAGGTGAAAGCTCCAATGGAGGAATACATCACCGAGGCTCGGCCTGATGAGTTTATCTGACCATCAAGGAGAAGAAAGGAGCAGGTTTATGGTCCTATGCTGACTATTCTGTTCCAGTGTCCTCTGCTGCTGGTCCCAGCCACAGCTGACTACCCCCAGGGAGAGGGATTCTACTTGCAGTACAACTCAAATCTTGTATGAATACAAGAATAAGACAAGTGGAAAATTGCCTTCTCAACAAGAAGGCATTGTGCATATCTCATAATGCCCTGTCTGTGTTTCAGTCTTTCGTCATCAGGTTTCCTGGTGACATGCAAAGGCATGGTCTTGTCCCCTCAGTCCCCTTTTTTGCACTGAAGTATGTCAAGTGAAAGCTGTGCTAGAGTGGTTATGACCTAAACCCGCCAAGGAGGAGCTGTAGTGATTCTTGGGATCTGATATTTTCTATTGTTGCTTCATTACAAGTTTAAGCATGCTTGTATCCCCTCTTACTCTGCTTTTTACAGATGCTCCATGTAGGTTCTGGACGGTCACCAGTTACCCCCAAGGCACTGAGCAACCTCAAAGATGCATTCACAATTGCCCCATGCTACATCATTCTAACCCTGAGGCACCTTGGGTCAGATGGATGTTATAGATGGGTGTCTCAACAGCAAGCATCTGTCCTAAACACCAACTGTTGCCTTTCCTGCAAGAATCTTACACCATCTATCCACCCATTTATTTTACCGCTGTCGTAGCTGCTTATCAGTCATGGGTCGTGGGGAAGCCAATCCCTGATAACGTTGGGTGAGAGGTGCGGAATACTCTAGCATGTCGCTAATCTATTACAGGGCTAACACTGAAAGACAAACAACCATTCACACTCACATTTGGGCTTTGGGTGGAAACTGGAGCACCCAGAGGAAACCCACACAGGTATAGGGAGGACTCTGGACAACAAGGCCCCAGTTGGCTGCCAGGTTCGAACCCAAACCCCCTTTTTGCTGTGGGCCAACAGTTGGCTAACCACTGCACCACCATGCCACCCAAATTTGCACCAGGTAAGAGAACTTATGAAATTGGCAACCAAGAGATGCTTGCTGCGAAGAATGGACACACCGTCCGGTTGGTCTGTACACGTATCGTTATCTGAAATACATCTGTTGGGCCCAACATCTCACCAAGAAAGGGCTTTTCTTCCCTGTGTTATTTTTAAGAATGACAGAGCTGATGTTTTGTCATGTGTTCATTCATACCCATGGGCCTGTAGACGGTTCCTGGTGTCCTGTTCTGCCCACCCGCTGATTCACTCTCACTGTGGAACAAACATTTAAGGAAATCAAAACGCTACCAAAAGTTACTTTATCTATTTCTTTAATTCTTGCTAATTAGCTGAACAGTTAGTTGCCGTGGAGACCATTAAAGTCTTTGTATTTTGGTTTGGCCCCTTTCCTTTCCTTTTGCCCAGGAGTGTGTGTGTGTGTGGGTGTGTGTATGACAGCAGTGTTCCCATGATAGGCTTCATGGTAGTGAACTCTCTGGAGAAAGTGTTTCTTGGTACTGATGGTACTCACTTATTTAACCGACGTGTTATCTGGATGTCCTGCTTAGTGCATCTATCAGGGTCATCGGTTTGCTTGCATCGCTTATACTGATTGTATCTTTTCCTCTATTATGATCTCAACCTGCCTGTTGGCTGAAAATCACAGCGTGAATCAGACTTAATGTGGCACGGTATACTGAACCTCCCATGTTGCCTGTATTGTGCATGTAGCATGCTGAGAGTAAAAATACTACAGAACAAAAACAAGATCTCGACTTTAGCATGTTTGTAGCACTGACCCTTGCTCCATCACTAAAATTCATCATTGTATCATTGTCTGAGCTGTGTGTTGGTCTGCTGAGCCTCTCTTTTTCTCTTATTAAACCCCTCTTGTGTCTATTTTTGACCTAATGTGAGATTAATCTTCATCGTTGGTTCCTAAAACAGTCTAAAACTTGTGCTGCCTGTAAACCATTTGCTAAACAAACAAATAAATAAATAAATAAATAAATAAATAAATAAATAAATAAATCTATCTATGTAAACGTGTAACTGTCGGTACAGGTTGGCTTCACTCTAAGACATTGATATCATAACAACGTCTCTGAAGCAGATCTGCACTTAAAAATTTTTCCAGACTTAAGAAAAGGAAAGTTTTACAGGAAAGTATCTACTGTTTACTCCCAGCAACGGAGAGATGGCTGCAGACAAAAAAGAGAACTTGTTTGTTCTCACTCCAACCACGAATACAAGAAGCCTGAGGTGAGGTGAAGGCTTTATGCGAAAAAAAATTCCCCACCGCAAGTAATTTAGGCACACACCATGTAAGGCAGAGCGCTTATGTCATGTGAACAAAAGTGGTTAAAAAAATTTCCACTCTCAATAAAACAACAGTTGCAGAATCCTGGCTTTTTCTGCCCCATCTTCACTGCTTTGCCCTTTTGCTAATACAATGTCAGTAGTTTATCCAATGCACCCAGCAACCATAAAACAGCTAATTCACATATGTATTATGACACTGCATATGTATTAAGGCATGAACTGAAATAACTAGCTGTTTAAAGCCATTTGCTGGGTAAAGGTATGACATAAACAAGGGCTGGAAGAAATGAAATGTGATTATATTTTTCTCATGCAAGTCCAAGATTACTAGCTAGCAACCAGGTCTATATCTAAAGAAGAGTACAACATGTTATACAGCTTTAGCGATCATGATCATGTGAAATCTTTTTCTCTCCTCACCTTTTCTCACTATTTTTACCACATGAAGCCAATCAACTGTAATCTTTACCCATATGGATGGCTGTGGATTCGTACTCTCGATATCTGATGATGGGCGGCACAGTGGTGTGGTGTGGTGTGGTGTTTAGCACTGTCGCCTCACAGCGAGAAGGTCCTGGGTTCGATCCCCGGGGTCGCCCTGGGCACCTTTCCGTGTGCAGTTTGCATGTTCTCCCCGTGTCCGTGTGGGTTTCCTCTGGGTTCTCCGGTTTCCTCCCACAGTCCAAAGACATACACAGAGGGGATTAGGCTGATTGGTGACTCTAAATTGGCCCTAGGTGTGAATGTGAGTGTGAACGGTTGTCTGTCTCTGTGTGTCGCCCTGTGCTGGATTGGGGACCTGCCCAGGGTGTAACCCCGCCTCTCTCTCACCCGACGTTCCAGCTGCAGGGCTCCAGGTTCCGCCCGTGACCCCGAACAGGATTAAGCAGCAGAAGACGAATAAACGGATATCTGATGATAGGAAGAACACTTTTCTATGAGCCTATAAGTGAGCACAACTGAAATCTATTAAACAGTTATTAAGCACCTGATAAATCAGCTTTCACCTGCTTTCAGTCATTGTTTCATCCTGGTTAAGGTCAAGGTGGATCTAAAGTGTAACTGTGAGGAGGGAATACACTCCCGATGGGACACGAGTCCATTGCAGGTTTTTGGGAGGAAACCCAGAAAGACATGAAATGAACATGTGGAAGTCCACACAGATGGGAATCTCCCTGGAGCTACGAGACAGCATCACTGCACGCCCTGCTGGGTTTATGGGGTTATGGGAAAACTGCCGGGTAAAAATAAGTCAGTCCACATATTGGTACGTCCTTTATTCCGACCTGATACATCCTGGGGTTTGGAAGCTACTGACTGGTATGAAACTGTTCACACTTTTAAACATGTTTGAATGAATCTCAAGTGAGATAACAATCCAGGATGAATTGCTGCAAAAAGGCAGTGTGAATATCTCATCTGGAGCCATAACCTGATTCATTTCCTGTGTGTATTCTGTATTGTAATTGAGCACAGGAGATGAGGTCAGCGTTTATCACTCGCTCCTGAGCCAGTTTGTTCTGCACTGCAAGTTCTCCTGCAAACAAAATGTTCTTCAACCACAATGACGTGCTGACTTACAGTGTATCTTATTAAAAAGTGAAATGGGCTTCAGAGACGTTTACAATGCTGTGTACAGGATGGAGGCTGTCGTTATTCAAACCACAACTGAACCCCAAACCACTACTGCTGAAAGTCAGACTATATTCGGCTCAAACAACAGCAGACATCCCATAACAGGTGCAGCATTTCTCTGGTGTTTGATTTTTGCATTGCATTTCCAATGTAGCCCATATGAATGCATGGCTCTGGAGACTACGTCCTGCTTTACGCAGAATACCATACTTCCATGGTTCATGTCAGCCATATTAGTTCGTTAGATGACATAGCAAGGCTCTGAGACGGTCAAGAAGTGCATTAACTTTGTTTCTGGAACAGTAGTGGAAAATGCATGAGTAGCTGTTTTTTTTTCTTGTGTATCAAGGAGTAACCTCTCAGAGCTGGATTAAAGAGCTGTTTAAGAACAGTTACTGAAAACAGGTATATGGAATATCCCGTGTCCCATCTGGGAGTATTCCTGCGACGTCTCCAGCGTTCCTCGGATTCACTGTGATCCTATTCAGGATTAAACACTTGGTGAAGATCAATAAAACAATAGGAAATGTCCCATATTCTTTGTGGGATTCTCCAAATAGTTTTATTTCCACTTAGACCTGAGGATGTGTAAGTTCAGAAGAATTTCTTCAGAACTGCAAAAACACTGATGTACGCTGAGTAGGACGTCATGTGGGGTATTTTGGCATGCTGGAAATATTCATGTTGTTTACAGAGTGGGTACTACAAGCTGCTCGGGGAGGGGGTTTCGTAAGACTGGAGAAGGCATAGCGTAGCCCTTACTAAAGTCTGTGCATACCAGTGTTCTCTATGTCTTCCGGACCACAGAGCGTGAGAAAAGTCTTCTGCAGTTTCTGCAGCAAATGAATCATAATGACGTGGGCATGCACGTGTGAAAGGCACTGCCGTGGATTACAACATGCAACTGTGCGCTTGTTAGCTATAGGGAAGTGGAAGGGGAGCTACATAGGTGAAGCACTATAAATAAAGATGTGTACTCCTTATATAAGCCTGGACACTGCAGTTAGAATTACAGCCCGATTACATGACCCTCTGCAAATTGATTTTGCTGCTGGGTGTGGAGGAAACTAGATAAGTGAGGCACAGACAAGCTGGAGGACAAGCTCGGCTTCTTTATGCTCTCTTTAGATGCTGCACTGCAAACAGCCTCTTCTCTTTCCCTGAACACTGTCTGCAATACGGCCCTCTCCATCTCACCTTCAGTTTATTATATTAACCAGCTGTTAGCCAACAGCTGGGTGTTATTCGTGGTGCATTAGATGACGCGCCCCAGACCTGGCCCATTTGAACAGTGTTCTGGTGTTGATTTGAACTCAATCTTTGCATTGTTAAATTAACACTTTCTAATGTGTTAATTATACAACCCGGATGGAGAGTTAAAATAAATGTATGCATGGGCAAGTTTAACTCTGTTGCTGAACACCAGCATGTGGTTTCATAACTCAGTAGGAGTTGAATCTCCAACACTTCTCAATGACACCAACTCTCTTACGCAATGGATTCCTTTAGCGGTAAACCCTATTTTTACAGTTCAATTCAACTCTCTCTGTGCATTTATATATGAGGGAGAATCCAAAGTAAAGGCAATTTTTTAATTACATGATTAACCGGAGAGCAAAGGACAAAGCATGGAATGAAGAAGAAATTCATAAGTCAGTCCTCCCCCAAGAAAATCATCTTAAGGTTGTTTTGGATCGTGAAGGTTCCTGTTCTGGGGCATTTCCAAGCACATGGACAAACAGTGAACAGTGTAAATTCCTGCTGTGAAATGAACTTCAACCTGCAATTCGCAGCAAAAGAAGAGGAACGCTGTCCAGAACAGTCTCACTGCACCAGGACAATGCACGTCCTCATACAGCAGCAGGGACAGTAGAGACAGCGTGACGGCTCGGGTTCC
>JAQLOM010156376.1:0-12936 GCA_030068315.1 Chrysichthys thysi
ACACACACACACACACACACACACACACACACACACACACACAATATTATATATCATTTAATAATATATAGAGGAGTCCAAAAAAAAATGTACACACACTTCACCATGAAAAATATTGGCATAGAAGCCATACCACTAGACTTCAATAGATGTTGAAGTGCAACTGTAAGTCATGTTTCTCTCTCATGACTCAGTAGTATGCATCATCTTGCTATTAAAAAATTATAAAAATAAAAAACAGGCCTAGGTAACCACTGCTGAAGTGTGTATACATTTTTTGGGTCCCTCTGTATATAAAGCCATATTCGCTTATATTATAGGAATTTACATAATTTCTAATAATACGGCATCTTGCTCCTGATCAAACACCTCGTTATAAAAAACCTTTTACTGGAAGTTTTAATTTCAAAACATCCTAGAAACATGGAGCCGACCCCCAAGCAGGCACGTTTCAGATGTACGGGTAACATTCAGTGCCTGTAGAAAACACCAAGATATTAAAATGCTGTGTGGACGTTTAGGTCAGGGCAGGACACCATTTCATGATGTCCAACATCTGGGTTCGTTTAACGATGAGGCCATAAATACAAGCAGTGGCATTAACATGTCGTCAGTGGCACGAACATCTATTCTACAACAAACAGACTAACTGAAGTGTCTGAAAGTTTGTGCTGTTTCCAGGTAACTGATTTACACCTTTACACCACTATGAAACGTGTGCTGATTATGGTTGCTTTGGGAGAGTAAATGCTAATCCCTGGGGCAATTTCAGGATTGTTCAGAGAAAAACAAAATGCAAACATGGAGCATTACTCATATAACTGAGGCGCAAAAAGCAAATGGTCACTCAATTCGTCCATTTTTTTCTGTTCTTTCTTTTTCGCTATTTACAAAAACAACTCGTCTTCCTGCTGCAAAGTCTAATCTCATCTCAATCCCTACAAGAAATATGCACTTCCCAGACATGCATGAGGGGGAAAATATGACTTGGGATTTTCCCCACCTGACAGGACAAAGCATGAAAATGTTTTGTAGATTATCAAGAACGATCCAGGCACTCACAAGTTGGTACACAATCATGTTACTCTAAACATCTGAACGAGCTACTGAACACTTTTTGGAAACACCAAACTTAAGTGTAAGCGCCGCCGCACGAGATTCGGTTTCAGGTTGCTCCGTGACAAACCTCAAGGTTTCCTTTTGAGCTCAAGCTCAGTTGCGACTTTTAAATGCAAACGTGCATATACAAATTTTGAATTGCAGGAGCCTAACGCCTTAATCAGCACTGTCTGGAGCACACACACACACACCCCCCAAAAGAAATTAGGCCCATTTAAGCAGCCAGGAATCAATTCTATGACACGGTGAGGAAATGTACTAAATATAACATTGCACAGTCTGCACAACTAAACTGATAATGGTGACATGTTTGTGTATTTTGGGTTGATGCCAGAAAGTAGTAGGAGTACTACTCCATAAACTACCATTACACCATAATCTACCTTTACGACCGGTAAATTGAATATCTATTTAAAAAAAAAAAAAAAAAAGGTCCTAGTAATAGGAGAGGAATGACATTTTCTCTTATAAACCTCCTGGACATCACTGGCCAAAATTAAACAGAAAGCATACATACTTATGCACACTTATTATATGGTTAAATGTCCCTTAGCAAATTGTTTTTTTTTTCCCCCCACCTTAACCGGGCACTTTTGGTTGCAATGAATAAACTTCTGGCAGAACTCTAGTCGGATATTTGACCACTCTTCTTGACAGAACTTGAGATTTCCAAATTTCCCATTAAATTTGTGTTTCATGGTACACACCTGACTTTTAAGCACAGTCCACATATTTTCGATAGCGTTGAGGTCAGGAATTGGTTTAAGTTTAACATTAGCCTGCTTTATTGATTCCACAGCCAGCTCTGACGTGTGTTTGGGGTCTCTGTGGTGTTGGAACATTTAATTGCGTCCACGTTTCAACGGTCTTGCTGATGATTTCAGCTCATCCTGAAGAAACCTGAGGTTCTTCATTATTCCACCCACTTTGTTCAATGCACCAGTTCCACTGGCATCAAAACAGCCCCAGAGCATGATGCTACCACCACCATGCTTAACAGTTTGTACAGTGTTCCTCTGTACTTCTGGTCATTGTGGCCAAACAACTCAATCTGACCATAGCACACTTTCCTCCAGAAGGCATGTTTTCTTTGTCCATGTGGTCAGCTGCAAACTTTAGTCAAGCTTTAAAGTGTTGGATTTGGAACAGGAATGTCTTTCCTGGACAACACCCTATCGATCCATGGTGATGTAAAGCTCGCTTGACCGTAAACTGTAGTGTTCGAACAGACTACGGCTCATGGCAGAGCTGTGCCTTGATGGTGTCTGGGTTGTTCCTGACCAACCAAACCAATTTCCTCTTAGCTCAGGGTGACCATTTGGGTCTTCTTCACATCCTTTTTACTTGTTGCCAAAAAAAAAAAAAATTAATTAAAAAAAAAAAAAAAAAAAAAAAAATTCCACACAAGCTACCAGCTATAGTCATTGATGATCAAGAACAGGTAGTCTTGACCTTGGCAACACAATTCAGACCTTTCAGCACCACTGCATTAATAATAAGGTGTGTGTTTTATTTTTATTTATATATATATGAATGACCCTGAATGTAAATTTCTGACCCCGTGTTGAGTTCAGAAAATGCAAAAAATGAAAACTTATGCACCAAATTCTTGTGGATTTTTTTTTCTATTAAAAATATAAAACCCGTTCAAAGAAAGCACTGTGAGCCCAATTTTGCCATGGCATTCAAGTCCACGATGCCTGTACATAAACTTCTGACCTCAGCTGTATAATAAAGCTGTGCCGTCTGCATGTTATGACAACCACCCTGGAGTCGGCAGTCAGAAGAGGAAAATATCTCCTACCTACGCCACTGCAAGGCCGTGCACGTTCTGCGCAGTAACATGTCACAATGTGAAAGGGAAGTCAGAATAGCATATCCTTCGTTAGAAACGACACCCTCAGGTCACTCTCTCTGTACATGATAACAAGGAACTGAAAAAAAACTTTCAACTGACTCCTGAACCGCACTAACAGGGGTAAAGTGAAGAATTCGCGCTCGCTTTTACTTCTCCGTTCACAGGACGAGCGCACTTTCAACCACAGGGAAAAAAACACCCCACCAGCTTTCCAATTTGTTCACGAATCTGAAACGTTCCTGAGTCGTGTGGAAAAGGGAAAAGAGGGAGATGTTTACTGGCATAAAAAAAGTGCATCATTAACACAAAACGATCATATTAAGCAATGATTTAACACATTTCACACAGAAAATTCCCCAACACTACGCCCATTAACATCATAACACGCTCGTTTCAATACGACAAGTACGTGTGCTCTGTCCAAAAATATACATTTCAAAACCACGAGGCAGACTGGGCACTATGAATATTAATAAGACTGCAAGTGGGCATTTCCATTCATTTCAATGAGGAACAGCAAGATACCAAGACTCTTGTTTCTCAGCATCGCTATAGAGAAACAAAATTTCCTTTACACATAACAAAATAGCACAGCTACGGTCACAAATTACACAACACCTACGAAAATAAAGCCAACAATCTACACACTGTTTTATTTCATCAAGGCATGTGCTGAGGTGATAATCACATCATAAATCACTTAACGCTGTTACAAAAAAATGATCCAGAACCAGACGATGAGGCATATTTTGTCCAAAGCTTATCTAAATGACATGTAGGTGAAGAAAAAAGCTCAAGATGGGTTTTGAGGGGATCGTTGAAAGTGAATTTTGCTGCATAGAGAGCTAGCGCGTAGCGGTCACATGCTTTCAAAACAAAATCAACGAAGCAGATTCTGGGAAGTGTGTGCCGGCCCCTTTATATAAGGTGTTTTTCAAATTGTTTACGAATATAAACCTGTTACGGAAAGTTAATCAACACCTCATGACCAATGAGAATTGAGCGTTCACTCAAACAGCACTGTGGTTTCGACTCCATTAATTAACATCCATTATACTATGAACATTCTCAAATATATATAAAATCATCAACTGTGCAGACTTGCCTATAATTATCATTATGTATAAACAAGCAACATTTTTTTAGGCCAATTTGAATTTAGATTCTCACTTAAAATGAACTTAAAGTACTTATGCAATAAAGCCACAAATTAACAAGTGCTCAGCCCCATCGAGCTGACCAATTGTACGACTCAGCTTGCCTGATGTCCCCTATTTAAAAATACCCGACTTCATATTTTGTTATTTGACTACTGCGATGAGACTGGAACACTATAAAGGTTTGGCAGTTAGGACACGAAACTTTAAAAATCGACACATTATACTTTTAGACGGCCTTTATTTAGGACTAGGGGATCGGTTCATAAATAAAGGCGACGCAACCTGGAGGTCTGCAGATCGAGCAATTGTTGCCCAGCTTCAAACATGAAAATGAGAAGTGATCAACACTTCTCACCCCAGCCCCCACATTCCACTGAAACCTGTCTGTACAGTCGTCCCTATAATTGCCCCACACACACAAATTTCACATCCAACAGAGCGTAGATCATTTCGAGTTACCGTGCGGCCTGATGTCTGTCCACGTGTGAAATGACGTGAGCAAAGCCACATGCATATTTACTCAACACAGTCTGCTCAGGGATTTACCTGAAACCATCTCCATGTGTACTGATACTGGATCAAATTACTTCACATGTCTATTCAAAAACATTACAAGCATCACTGCTATTTTAATAACCACGACTAACTCTGAACTGACTTTTTACAGGAAACTGTAAATCGCTGACTCATTGCTGAAATGATTTCATATAATATAAATGTTTTTCATTTCTTTAAAGTGTTTGAATTATTGCTGTAGACGTTCAAGCAAGACACGTGGGAGAATCAAAAAGTCAAGGCAACACACATTTAACAGAAGTAACTGTGAGAAACTGAACACGTCACTTTTCCTCATGGTCCCCATGCAAACCACGCATTTGTCCTATCATTCATCCAGCTTCTGGATTCCTGCAGAGAAGTTGTTCTTCTTCTGCTCCTGAAGCCAGGTGAGCACCGCTTCCTTTACTTCGTCATTTGCACTGTCCAATGTTTGTCCATGGAAAGGAATAGGAACCTTCACCCAAAAGAAGGTTAACATAATTTTCTTGGGGGAGGACTGACTTTTGAATTTCTTCTTCGATGGAGAAGACGGATGTCCTCGCTCCATGCTTCGTCTTTTGCTCTCCGGGATTTCACATAATTTTAACCCTGGAAAACCCACTCCACCTATAAAGGGTGGACTAAAATATTAGGGTTAAATATGACCCCAAGGGTTACCTTTACTTTTTGATTCTCCCTGGTATTTTTTTAAGGTAACCTGAGGCGAGAAAATAAATAAATAAATAAATAAAAACACGCCACGTTTTATATATAATTCATAGTTCATTTCTTTGGTATTTTGTACACTACATAGACTTGATCACTACTCAGACAGGATATGATTTCCCAACGCGCGTTACGTCAGGCTGCTACAGGATATGTGTAGTAATTATGACTGACGCACACAAAGTCAGTGATCTCATCATAAAGCATAAAGATGGGACTGTCTCCACAATGTTCACGTGGTGGACACACGCACAATTTCCATGTTTACTACATACACCCAGTGTTAATACAAACCTGCCACACTTGATGATTCATGCAGTCACACGTTGAGTCTGATTAGTAGGTCAGCATGTACTGGATGTATTCAGTGTCTGTACTAGAACTGCAAAAATGTACATAAAACACCCTGAAGGGTCACTTCGACGCTCTGTTATTTGATTGCTCCAACTTTTAACCTCAGCCAACAGTGTCTTTACACTCAAGAAAGAAACATTTTTCCCACGGGATTTTATGGAATATTAACCAGCATGTCTGTGCCGTTAGTTAGTTCCGGTCCACTAATTTGATCGGTCGAGTGGTGTTCCAAGGGTGCCAACATTATGCATAACCGCACTGGGACGTGTGTTTCGCTGTGTGCATCACGACACCCGTGTTTAAAACAGTTATTACGGTAGCGTTTAAGACATCAACAGTAGGCATGGCGAAAAACACTTTTTCAGAACTTTGAGCTTAAAACCTGAAAGCTCGTCAGGTGCAGATGAAAAGGAAAACCGATGGCAATTTTCTCAGAAACACCTCCATCAGGAACGTACAAATCAATGTCAGCCAGCTGGCTGATGTGCCATAAAATGAGCGAGACTTCTTCAGGGTTCATTTCTACTCGTGGAGCAAAAACAACCCGGACATTTGTCCATATTGTGTCTGAAATGTCACTTACTTAAGATTAGTTTCTTGTTTATAGAACTGCTCTGTGAAAGCAAGACCGCACTCGAGGTCGTTCTCTTGTCCTGAATATCAGTACGGCTGTGTTTCGGTCAGTGGTAATAAAGATAATCACAGCTGTGCTGATATCCAGTACGACAGCACAGCCTCGAGTGTGAGCTTGCTTAAATATTACCTGAGGTTATTTCTACTGATCATTTAACAGGGGGAAAAGTGGAAACACACAGTGGAAGCTTCCCGGACCCATTCACACGCAGCCCATAAACAGGACTGTTTCAGACAGGACTCAAATTTCCAGAGATACAAGAGTAATGACTAAAGTATCCCACCTCTGACCCACCAATATATGCGATCTGACTAGAGCTTATATTCAAACCATAGAGCTACCCACAGATCATTAGCCAGAGCAAAATAACAGTTTCCACTAAAGCATTTAAAGTTTGGCTGACAGCTATTGATCGATACTGATCAACACGGTCCGAACACCACCATCCCACTGTCTCCATTAGTCATGGTGTATGATCAGACAATTACCGCACCTCTTTGCTGACTGTATGCTTTTAAAACCAAGATTAATTAATACGCATCCCTCTTTGCTGACATTTACACATTGATTCTTCTTACTTGATCAAGTTCCTTACAACATTGCTTCTCACCCCTTATGTATCAAGCAAACAATGGAAAAAAAATTCACAACCTCCCTCTAGCCTCACTCTGACTCCTACAGCTGCCCCCTTGTCGCAGCACAGCGGACATCGACCGCGCAGAACACTCTCGAGCAGCGTAATCCTCTACTCTTGTAGACACGCTACCCTTCAAACTTTGCTGCCACTCCTAGCACGTTCATACCTGTATCAAATACGTCGACTCTCAGATGCACCGAGGAACGCCGAATTACTGACCACAAGAAAATAAAACAATGTTTGATTTTTCTTTGTATCAACACACTGCATTTCCTTGCAACTCTTCTTTTAGCTTCTAGCAGCAAAGTGATAAATACTGACAATGTAAGAAGAAAACAACAACAACTTCATGGAAAGGTAGTTTAAGAAATGTCTTTCCAAGAAAGAAGAAAAATTAGGCAACTTAATTGTTTCTTTTAGTCTGTAATATACAAACACAAACACGAGAACATGGAAAAAAAAAAGATTTTCATCCAAAGGTTTCAGAAGGAAACAGTTTCATCATGGATGACAAATTTCCAGCATCAGGCCTGAATATGATGTCTGAAATGTTGAACAGGACCTGTAGCGTAACATTACTAAAGAACAGCGACGTGGTGTGTGGGATGCCTCACGATAGATATCCTAATAAAGTCCAGCGTGTCAGAATTTTTTTTAAATAATACGTTCCTTGTGTATCCACGCCTGACGATTTCTTGCCATCCTCCCAACGAAGCGAACGACCACTCGAAAGTCGGGGGCAAACTTGACGTGTTGCCAGACTCTTGTCCAAGACCGGGCAAGAATTTAACCCGACGACTACACCTGCATAACCCGACATAACAGCGATCAAAGGAAATAAAAAAATCCCATGTAGTCTGATCCAGGCTTTAGTATAGTATGAAATTTTATTTTAAATGCAAAACCCAAGCACTCCTGATCTTGTTAGTTACTTTACTTCAAATAAAAATTTTAAAAAGTGTATTTTGAAAGCATTACTGACTATTTTCAGTACTTTTACACCACTAACCAGCTCTGACTTGAGACAAACATCTGGCACCAAACTTTATTAATTCTAAAGTTCATTTCTGTAGCCATTAGATAACAAAAAAATTACAGCTACGCTTTATTTGTACACACAGCTCGTTAACACGAAAATACCGAAGCTCGCGTATCGTAAACAGTACCGCAATATGATATTTCTTGCTGTATCGCACAGCTCTACACACAACAAGGTTACAAAACACGGTGTAAAACTAATCCCGCTACACGCACCGTTAGAAAGTAGGCCACATTTGGTACACTTCCTTACAACCTTGAGCTAACTACAGGCCTTGTGAGCACAAATATGTGCGCGGGAAAAGAAAACCCTAGGTTTGTTTACACCGAGAACCGGAAGATGAGGCCTTAGGCTAAATTAGCTTTTAATCCGTGTATCTTAGCAACGCGGCTAGGCTTTTAGTTTGGATGCTAAAGTTGTGACAGCAGCCATAACACCATATGGAGAACTTCATCACTTTTAATCCGCTTTACAGCCCTAAATTCAAGTCTTCGTGTTTTTCCTGAGGAACAGAAATATTTTTTTGTGTATTTTTCCCCCCATTACGAAGTTATTATGCGCAAACAGGGCGCAAACTCTTACCACAAAGTGGTGTTTAATCTGTAGGCGGATATTACACCGCTACGCGGTATTACACAAACACATAACTGTCCCTGGGCTAAACCCGAAACTCTGCCTTTCCTAAAGGGGCGCCCTTTTTTGTTGTGTTTTTATTTTAAATAAAATGTGTTTTACAGTAAACATGAGCGCTAAGTCACAGCTTGTAACGGGGAAACAGCGTGCCAAGCCTGCAGAGGTCGGAAAAAGCGAACCGGCTGCGAAGAGGGGAGGGAAAGAAAATAACTCACCTCGGTCGGCTTGAAGCACCGCGTCTTCCGAGAGCTCAAATAAACTCCAGAAATCCTTTAAAATGAAGCAGGACCAGAAAAAATGTCTCGAAATGCTTTGTAAGAGCCCCTGTGTGCTGTTGGCACGCTAATTCGAGCAGAGAGGAAACCAGAGGTGTACTGTTCAGCCTGTAAATATGCAGCCCACGGTGATAGAGGGACCGAGACAGGGGCAGAGAGAGAGGGGGATAGAGAGGAGAGCAGCAGAGGCCCGTCAATATGGCCGGCGTGAGCGAGCATGAGGCGTGGCTCATTTCACCTCAGTTCAGGCTCATGCACGAGAGAGGCGGGAAAGAGGAAGGGGCGCCTCCTCATGTTTCTACTTCAAAACTGTGTCGCAGAAAGAACTCCATGTGTATAGTTTATACTTTTTTCAAGGTTTAGGAACATCCAAAATGTTAAATTGTTAAACATACCCCTGCTGAAAAATTCACCATGTAGTAAAACACAGGCCAAGCTAGTCAAGCTGGAGGATGGGAGCCGGCTTGTACTATTAATGCTACATCGTAAACAAGGTGTTTTGAGGACAATAACACACCCAAAAAACTTTTTTTAATTGTTTATTGAGTCATTTATAAAAAAGAACCTAAACAAACAAGCAAAAAAAAGAGCTAGAAATTCACTACATGGCCAAAAGTATAAGGACACCTGACATTCAGAGCCATTTTCTATTACTTGTTCTTCCTCAAACTGTTACCACAAAAACTGGAAGCACACAATGGTATAGGACGTGTTTGTGATTGGGTGGTGTGGTGGGTAGCACTGGCGTCTAACAGCTAGAAGATCCTGGGGTCGATCCCTGGGGTCGACCTGGGCGCCTTTCTGTGTGGAGTTTGCGTGGGTTTCCTCTGGGTACTCTAGTTTCCTCCTACAGTCCAAAGACATGCACAGAGGGGATTAGGCTAATTGGCTACTCTAAGTTGCCCGTGAATGGTTGTCTGTCTCTGTGTGTTGGCCCTGCGGTGGATTGGTGATCTTCCCAGGGTGTACCCTACTTCTCAAGGCTGGAACAAATGTATCAAGGACAGAATGAGGGTTGTATCCTCTAGTACCTTGTTGTTGTTCATTTCTTACAGAGGTACTCAGGGGCAGCTGGTATAAATTGTTTAGTAGGGCTCATCCTTCCTGTCTTCGAAAATATAAAAAGATATAATATCAGGTCATTTAAGGTTTCATTTTTGGTATCCACATCTGATTATTTGATGTTCACAGTGGTCTTAAGGGGAATTATCTGGCTGATAATAATGGTCGTATATTTGGTTGAAATAATGGTCGTAGGGCGGCACGGTGGCTGAGTGACAGGACTATAACTTTAGTGTGTGTGGGGGGGGATGTCTAAGCTAAAGCAGTACAGTTTTTCTTTTCACCATGTTTGAGAATATTTAGAGGAAACACAGTTTGAAGCCAGCAGAACGTTACTGAGTTGAAGGACTTTGTATATGTGCAAATACAAACTGTAAGGGAGGAAATTACTGCCTCTGGCTAAGAAGTGCATTCTTCTCTGCCTAGGAAATTTCATTCTCACTAAGCAGCTGAAACGCAAACCCTGTTTCTGTTATTCAGTGGTGTAGGGAACTGTTCAGTTTACATCCTCATTAAAGTTTAGCTGCAGTGTTTTTTTTCACAATGATCTGTCACTTTTGAAAATGTGAAAACCCTTTATAGCGAGCATTTTCCTTTTGAACTAGTATAGACACAGATGGGATGTAAGCACTGGTCAAGAGCACCAGTGAGGTATTCACCATATTAAAGGAATAAAAACAACATTAAGTGTGTTCTTAGGGCCCTGGGCAGCCAAAAGCCACTGGAATAACTTCAATGTACTTTGGCATTTTATGAGTCTCTGTAACTGTACTAAAAGGGATGAAGATTTATCCAAAACACACATATGGCATATAGCACTGTGGTGTGTGTATATTTATAGCATGGGGCTGTTGAATTGTCTCTTCTGATTGGTTTCATGGCAACAAGGAAAATCCCATGATTACTGTATATTAATATGTTATTTTTAATCTATTATTGTTCGAATGGCTTGTATGTGGACTTTTATAGAGAAACAAATACAAAAACATGTGCATTCTTGGAACTTTCTTTTAGGAAACATTTATTTAGTATCTTAGGAAGGACTTCAGGATGGAGGAGCTCACACTTGTAAGCTTGTAAATTCCCAGTAGCTCGTTGCATTTTTGTCTTTTTAATTTCAGGTAAGAAAAAAAAAAACAAGGCTAGTGAGAAAACTACTGTTTATAGCTGATATAATGTAAGTGACAAAAAAACTAACCTGTTTTAGGGACATACTGCAACAATTAATATAACGATAAACAGATACAAAGTATGGCATTTGATTCTTTATATGCAGTCATTGACTTTAGAGAGGTAATCACAAAACACCACGAAGTGAATGATATTTCCTAAGCCGACACTTCCTGTAGCGTTTTATTCCTTACAAAGGCCTGTATTTGGTCCCATTGTCAGTGACGTTAAATTTAATGTATATGAAACTATATAGGCTATTACGTAGTTTGGGGAAAAGTCAACATATAAGAATTTGTCAAATGGTCCTCAACACACACATACACACACACACACACACACACACACACACACACACACACACTTTAGTCTAATCCCAATAAACTAGTCATTGTGTCATTGTGCCTCAAATCTCCAGAATTTGCATTTTGGGTTTTTTTCTGCTGCCACATTTATAGAATTAACATCAGTAATGGTTTGGAGATTGTTTGTGTCGTGTATTTTAACATTATAGCGACGCCACGTGGCCAAACCAGGAACTTCATTTTAAAAGTCTGCTTCACTGTTGGATGTTGCCACAAATGGCTGCAGGCTGCAAAACCTGCAAAACAAATTATTGTAGATTTTACAGTAATTTACTGGCAAACCCTAAATTGTTGGGATTTGAACATATAGCCTTCTGAACTGTAATCAGAACTTCAACCTTGAACCACCACAGCTAGCACAACTAGCTCACACTGATTCGATACCGTCTTTCAGTGGAATTAAGTACTTGAATCAGTGGGCAATAAAAGGAGTGCTTGTGGTGACTCAGAGTTATTGGCTTTGGTTTACAGCTCTGAAAGTTGCATGCTCGAACCTCAGCACCAAACTGACAAGGTTGGGTCCTAGCATGAGATCCTTCAGTGTGGAAGCATACTGGATTAACTGTTACTTTATAATATATAAGATAATACAATACTTTAGGGTAAATATCACTCACTCACTTAACTCATTTTTTACCACTTACCCTTTAATCCACTGCAGGGTGACACATAGAGACAGACAACCATTCACACTCACATTCACACCTACGCACAATTTAGAGTAGTCAGTTAGCCGAATCCCCTCTGTGTATGTCTTTGGACTGTGGGAGGAAACCGGAGTACCCGGAGGAAACCCACATTTGGAGAACATGCAAACTCCACACATAAAGGTGCCCAGGTCGACTCCGGGGATTGAACCCAGGTGTTTCTTGCTGTGAGGTGTAACCACCACACCACTGTGCCGCCCTTAGGGTAAATATGTTTTACAAAAATTTACAGCAATCTTTTAAAAATATATGGGGGTAGTTTGTACAGTACACCCTTGCAGCCATCAACCATTCTCATGGACTAGTCAGCTACATCAGGAAGTTCGAGGATAAAACATACGTCTAGAACACACGTCAGAGTGTTTTAAGCTGCATTTGAGGAATCTCCATTAGGATAGGTGGTAATTGTGTAAGCTGTTATTTATCACCTACTATTTCAGCAAGCAGAATTATTGCTGCCCAAATTGCAAGTTATGAAACAGACCAACTTGGGGGGGGGGGGGGATACAATGTTTCAAGCCACTTTCCCAATATCCTGGTGAAAGGATTGGATTAGTTTAAAATGTGCTAGTGATTGTCACATGTGAAACACACCACAGCATAGCGTGACACACAGTGAAATTCTTTCTCTGCATTTAACCCATTCACCAAGTGAAGCAG